>OZ020519.1:26109901-26320286 GCA_963971425.1 Bryoerythrophyllum caledonicum | reverse complement strand
GATTGTCATTGGCCTGTTGGTTACAAAAGGGGTTCCACTAGTAATTTTTTAATAAAAACGATGAATAAATAAATATATATCTCTTATTATAAAAGAATTGGGGATGAACAATTCGTCGAATGGATGAACGCATCGATGGATGAACAATCCTTTTGGATGAAAAATCAACTTTTGGATGAAAAGCTAAAAGTTAGGGTTTTGGATAAAATGAAAAGTTAAAAGTTAGGATTTTGGATAAAAGGACGGGGTGGGGGCGGGGGCGGGGATGGGGACGGGGGATGGGGGATGGGGGGACGATGGATTGGAGAGAAAGGGCTAGGGGACGGGGAGGTGGGGACTCAACACAAAAAAAAGTTGTGTCCGTAGGACACGGGTAATACTCTAGTCTATCTCTTATTATAAAAGAACTAGAGTGTTACCCGTGTCCTCCGGACACAACATTTATTGGTGTTGAGTCCCCACTTCCCCGTCCCCTAGCCCTTTCCCTCCAATCCATCGTCCCCCTTCCTTGTCCCCTTGTCCCCCGTCCCCCGTCTCCATCCCTTTCCCCGTCCCCGCCCCGTCCTTTTATCCAAAACCCTAACTTTTAGCTTTTATTTAGTTTTTAGCTTTTAACTTTTAGCTTTCACACCACTTTTTCATCTAAACTCGACGAGTTCATTCATCTACGCGTTCATCCACTTGACGTGTTCTTCATCTTGTATTCTTTTGTAGATATAGATTCAGGATGAACAATGCGTCGGATGGATGAACGCGTCGATGGATGAACGATCCTTTTGGATGAAAAATCAATTTTTGAATGAAAAGCTAAAAGTTAGGGTTTTGGATAAAATGAAAAGCTAAAAGTTAGGGTTTTGGATAAGAGGACAAGGTGGGGGTGGGGGCGGGGACGGGGATGAACAATCCTTTTGGATGAAAAATCAACTTTCGGATGAAAAGCTAAAAGTTAGGGTTTTGGATAAAAGGACGGGGCTGGGGCAGGGACGGGGCTGGGGACGGGACCGGGGACGGGGACGGGGGACGGGGGGGCGATTGATTGGAGGGAAAGGGCTAGGGGATGGCGAGGTGGGGACTCAACACAAAAAAAGGTTGTGTCCGGAGGACACGGGTAACACTCTAGTCTATATCTTTAAAAGAATTCAAGATGAAGAACACGTCAAGTGGATGAACGCATCGAGCTTGGATGAAAAAGTGATGCAAAAGTTAAAAGTTAAAAGCTAAAAACTAAATAAAAGCTAAAAGTTAGGATTTTGGATAAAAGGACGGGGCGGGGACGGAGAAAGGGATGGAGACGGGGACATGGGACATGGGACAAGGGGACAAGGACGGGGGGGGACGATGGATTGGAGGGAAAGGGCTAGGGAACGGGGAGGTGGGGACTCAACACAAAAAAATGTTGTGTCCAGAGGATATGGGTAACACTCTAGTGTAATATATATACCTTTTATGCAAAGGTCCCATCCAAAATGTCTTTCACATTACAAAATTCTACAACCCCTTGCTCTCCATTAACTTCCTTCCCACTCCTTCTCGCGGTTATACAGTGATATTATAAAAACTTTAAAAATATTAAAATTTTATAGTTAAAAAATAAACTTTCTTTCATTTAATTTCTATTTCGAAAGCATTCTATAAATCATAAGTACATATATAACAACCAAAGAGTATGATATTCTAATGAAAATTGAATCAACACTTGTCTCAAATAACCATATTGTAAGCTTATTAAATGTACAATTAAACCCCTCTACAACAACCCTTTTCTTTTAAACAACCATTCATTGTATCAATCAACTCTTAGTCACCTCTTTATTACAACAACGCCCTTGATTGAAATTATAACAATCAGCTTGGTCTACATCAACCTAAGTCCATAGTTGTACATGAAACAATTGCTTTTGTGAAGAGAGTTGACTGTAATGCAAGACAATACATTGATTGGAATGTATGGGTATCTCACTTTCATTACCAATAATAAAAACAAAAAAAAATTTCATATTTTTCTCAAATGAGCAACTATGGCTGGGATTAAATTTTAATCTTTTAAGGTTGAACAATCATATATGGGTCGCTTTGACACAAGAACCTTTGTAGCAAGCGCTACATGCCACCTCAAAGGAAAAAAAATAGACCATGACTTAGAGGTGGAGGAAGATGGGAGACCACCACCACAATAATTGGTGCAAGCATCGACAAGCTATAGTGATTTCTACGAAGTGAGTTTGTAGATTTTGGTGTTGAAATGTACCCGTTGCGTAGCTGTCGTTTTGCATGATCTAGAACATTCATAGATTCTCACAAGCCAAAAAAGCTCATCGGCCTTAACCCCTAAAGGACAGAGCCTATGACCGTGGCATCAATCCCAATTTCCATTCTACCGTGTGCTCTATTTCTTCATTAAATATAGGTGGAAATTTATTTATTTATTTTTCACAAATAAAATCACATGTCTTGCTTATATCACAAAAATTGCGGATTTTTTAGGTGAGAATTTATAATTATTGTGACTTTCCGAAGAAAAACTGAAGACAATTCATATCAAATACAACATATGCCCAAAAATTCTGAAAATTTCACCAGAGGTGTACATTACAGTGCCAAAACTTAAGGTGTAGATGATACTTCCGTGTTCAGATAAAATTAGAAAATTGGTCAACCATGGTTATCCATCTTCCTCCACCTCTAAGTCATGGTCTATTTTGACTTATCCAATTTTGTGTATTTTCAAAAAAATTAACTAGAATGGAAACTATACTTCATAAGCTTTGTTTCATTAGTTGAACTCAAATTCAAAAAATATCATTTGAATGGCTCAAATTCAAATTTAGAGCAAAAGCTAGAAGTTTCTAAAATACACTACATCGAGATCCATGTCACAAAGATTTTCTTCTCAAGATAAAACATGACTACCTCAACAAGGCAAGTTTCATCATCATCTATTCCTTACACATTCAATGAACTCTCAGAAAAAAATTGGATGAAAAAAGATCATTTACTTAGATTATCATCCTTGAAATGCCAATTTCTGTCTCCTCTGACGTTCCAGGGTTAAAGGGATAACTAAATGTTGCGTCTCTGGAATGTGTAAAGGTTTATGTATGATCTCGCATTTGCACTTACACAAAGCGCAGCAAACTGATGACCAAGATGGACGACCGCGCACCCAAGACCATGATGGAAGGCGGCGCACCGAAGACCGTGGTAGTGGCCGTAGTCCTCTATCACCGTGGGGAGATGGGGGGCCGAAGTGATGTCGATTCTTGAACCCTGGGAAATTCCTCACTCTAAATTTGAATCCTGTTTCTTTAGCGCTTCTCATTGCACTCCAAGCTCCGGAGGTGTGTTGGTTGACACCATTGCGGACTCGCAGGTGATGTTGTCTTCGTGGAGCTAGCTCTGGCAGGGTTGAGGAGGAGCTCCTGCAAGAAGTTTGGCATGTTTCTTTGAGCTCTTGATTTCTGGAGATGGCAGGATTCATTTTTAAAGATTTCTGGCTTTGTTTCATGCTTACGAGTTAAGTTTCTTGTGTTTTCAGGCCGCGGAGATCACTTCTCGGTTGCGATAGAGCTGCACTTGGAGGTGAATATTGTAGTTCATGCCATCGGCGGAGCTGCATGTAGTTTCATGACATATTTGTTTATTGAGGTCTTTGTGGAGACCGCGCCGTGGAGCATTCATTTGATTCTTTCTGGCTTTGTTTCATGCTTATGAGTGAAGCTGAATCTGTGCTCATAGGCATCAGAGATCATAGTTTACGGAGGAGCTGCAACTTGTTTGGCACGTACTTTCTTGAGATCCTTTTGGAGACGGTTCACTTTTCCTGGCTTTGTCTGATGGTTGCGCGTGAAGTTTGTCCAGGTGTTTACAGGTGACAGTGATCATAGACTTTTACTTCTTGGTTGCAAGGCAGCTTCACAGTCTCGGAGGTGATCGTGGGTATCGATGGCTTTCGTAGCGGGGAGCTGGGGGACTTCTTGCTCGCTTCTGGCAGTAAATTCTGCCATGAGCCTAATCGTTGCCTGCACCGCGGGCTATGTGTTCAACATGAGCATGGACCAAGGGTGGGGCATCGCTGACGTCAGTGGTAAGTCAGGGTTTCTTTGATGTGGAGCGAGTCCATTCTTGGTCTGATATGAAATTTTTTGATGGCTCAGAGTCCGGTTAGGGGGACGTACAAGGAAAATTTGACGAAGGACTGAGGAATGACCATTGGATGCTTATTGTGCTTAAATATTATTGATCAGTGTGTCTACAATAGTACTCCTGGATGTGATGTCACATGTCTTTCTAAGTTCGGTTGTGAATTTGAATGCTCTGCCGCGTTTGTCTTTTGATTTGAGAACGAGGACTACATTATTTGTTGCAGACAATGTGCAAGGTGCGTTGGTGGCGTCGCATTTCTTGCCTCTTGCGCTCGTCGCCTCGGTGGCGGGCATAGGATCGATCTTGGCAGGCATCTATCACTTGCGTGTGTGGCGCACTGACAGCCTTGCAGCGGCTGTTTCCGTTACCCTGATTGCCTGGTTACTCAGCTTGCTCGCCGCAGGGTAAGCCTTTGTGCTCGGCCTCTTTTGTGAAAGTTTTGCGCCTCCATATGAATGAATCATAAGCCTGACGTCTGCAACTGTAGTAGAAAGCGTCACCGAATTAGTGGCCATGTCCTAAATTTCGAAAGATGAGAGCTAGGTCTCCCAAGAACTGATCAATTCTATAAACTCAACTAGATTGTCTTACATCTTTCATGAGCGCAAGAGCCAGTGCATTTCGATTTCGTAATGAGGAATTATGAATAGATTGTGGACTCTTGGAGGAATTTGAATTTATTGGTCGTGACCAACAGGGTTGCGTTGAAAGAGATTCACGTTGGTGGTTCGCGTACTTCGAAATTGGTGAGTCATTCCACTGACATGTTGAAACCGTGTTGTTTTTTTCTATCCAAGCGCTACACTTTGCGCAGTAGATAATATTCAACTCGCGCTTGCGATGATGACACACAAGACAAGGTGAATGTTAGAAGGTCGTTTCGGTCACATTGCTTTACCCTGTTTTTTCCACATTCCCAAGTGCCTCCTAAATACTTTCGTCAAACATCAATTAAATTGTGCTTTCCTGTTGCAGAAAGTGGTGGAGGCTTTCACGGTTTTGTTACCCCTCTTCGAGTTCTACTACTTGCTGTCTCTCCAAGCCGCAGTCCTCTTCAATGGCACAGAAGGCGGCACGCCTCACACAACCACGTCCAAAGAAACACAAACGCCTGGTGAAAAGGCTGATGATGCCGTTGTGAGGGTTGACGTCGTTGTGGGAGAGGGACTTGACCAGTAACCAGCTGTTGTGACTCTTCAAGTAAGATGCCATCATGAGCATCAGATCTACTCTGAACACCAGGGCAATGTGTCACCAAATTCACAGGTTTGAATGTATATGGAATTTTCAAATTCCAGTGTTACGTTTTTCTAGTCAATGAATCATGGAATTCTCAGGAAAGTGTAGGTTCGAGTTTCCAAGGCATGAATCTAGGGCTACAAGTAGAAACCATGCTGGAGAAGAGTCTACTCCCCCAAATTTGCGTTGTATGCATTCTACTTGTAATGAACTGATGTACGAGGTGTTCCAATCATCTTGACATGGCGCCTGTAAAATCATCATCACTCTAGTTCTATCACCTGATTCTGTTTCGTCAACTTAAATGAACAGCGTGGTTTCCAGCTTTGGCGCGAGAGGAGTGACTAAAAAAATCTCAATTATCTGGTTACTCCGGGGAAATACCCTGTCCTGCCTCCCCGGGTACACGGCCAAGGTCCGGGCCAAACCCGGGCAATCCAACATCCGGAAGCGTGAGAGGAAAAGACTGGGGGCGAAAGGAAGATCGGAGGATCGGAGAGTGGGAATCATCTCCTTCACCAGAAAGGTGGGTAGGCTGGACTATGAATGGTCACCACTGACCTGCTTTTCCGTTTGCACTCCACCAGCCTGCGCCATCGCCATGGTATCATCATACATTCCTCAGCTGCTCTCCGCAACCACTCCGTCCTCCGGCCCATCCTGATTCAATTCCCTCTGCAAGTAGTGGATTGGAGTGGTGGTGATGGCCGCTAGGGTGCTAATTTTGAAGTAGATTGGGTAAGCGTTGTGTGTGTGTGTATGCGTTTTGAGAGCGAGAGAGGGATTTTATTTGGTAGTTAGGGTTGGTGGTTGAGATGGCGATGGCGATGCAAACCATGGTGGGATCCTCAGGGATTGAGTTCATGGGGGGGAGATTGGATAAGGTGACAGGGCTGGCATTGCCGAGTGCTTGTTCGCCTGTGCAGCGCAGGGATGGGAATTTGGTGGTGCAGGGAAGTTTGGTAGCGACGGAGCGGAGGGGATTGGTGTTGGGGGCGCGGCCACCGTCGTGGCGACGGACGGCTTCCGTGCGAGTGGGGGCAGGGAAGGCGGACAGCGATGGCGTGAGGTGGTGGGAGAAGGACGGGGGCCCAAACTTCCACGACGTGCACTCCATACAAGAGTTCGTGGACACGCTGTCGAACGCGGGGGAGAAGCTGGTGGTGGTGGAGTTCTACGCGTCCTGGTGCGGCTCGTGCCGCGCGCTCTACCCGAAGCTGTGCAGGCTGGCGGCTGAGCACCTCGACGTGGAGTTCATGAAGGTGAACTTTGAGGAGAACAAGCCTATGTGCAAGAGCCTCAACATCAAGGTGCTGCCCTACTTCCACTTCTACCGCGGTGCCGAGGGTCGCCTGGACGCGTTCTCGTGCTCTCTCGCCAAGCTGCAGAAGCTCCGCGACGCCATTGCGCAGCACAACACCGACAGGTGCAGCATTGGCCCGCCCGTGGGCGTCGGCAACATCTTCTCCACCGCCTCCAGCTCCAGTAACGACCAGGCCGCGGCCGCCACCGCCTCCTCCTCTTAATTTCAGGTGCCATTCACAGTCACATTCACATTTTTGCAAAGGACTCCTGTCGCCGTGGGACTCTTTGTGTAGGTTCTTTAGTTTGTAATCTATGTGTACGTATATTATCGACTTCATGTAACCATACTCGTGCTGGATTCAGCAGCGCAAGCCTTTTAACACAATCTCTGGATCATGGATCAGTCTGCTGTGTGGATCATGTTGATTTAGTTCTAGGGATTCTATCATTTACCTGCTATTTCCGATTGTGATTCCAGCAGCATGGTCTACTAGAGATTGTCATTTTCGATTGTAGTTTTAGCAGTCATTTGGGGGTATCTTCGGGTAATGAATTCCTTTTTTTCCTTTTTCCCCTTTGCAATTATGAGAAAAGACCTTATCCTGGTTGTATTCATAAGCCGAGGGATCATGTTGCCCAAGTTCCGAGATCATCACTTACCTGCTATTTCTAGTCATCATTTAGACTCCCTCTTTTGGTTTTCATCTTCTGGCATTTTGGTGAAGTGAGGATTATCTTTGCTATTGTGAGAACTAACCTTATCCTTTACGTACCTACGACCTAGAGTTTTGTTTCGGGACGTAGGCAATGATGGGTAACCGTACGTATGTTCCATAAATGTGGGAATATCAATAATGTGACAGATTCGGTTTGTGAATATTAGGGTTTATTTGCACTTGGTGTTAGGTGTGGTGTTAGCAAATGAATCTAGTCTAAAGCTACATTTGAATTAATTTTGCTAACACCATTCTAACACCAAGTGCAAATAGACCCTGAGTCAATGTTGTTGAGATATGGCTCTTTGGTTTTATGTGGAAGAATCAAAGTAAGGGATTGTTGCCAACATTGTTTCCGGTACACGTAAGCAATATGTGCTTTCATAAGCACTTCAAAATTCATAACTGTACTAATTGGAAACCTGGGTCATATAGTCTTCACATACTTGTCTTTTTGTCCTACATCAAACCCATGATCTATCAAGAAGTGAATAGATCAAACTTTGATAGATCAAATTCTTATTGTGGTTACAAGGTTCCTTTGTGATCATTTTCCCAATCGAGTTGCGAGGTTACATTAGACTTCTCTAGCTGGTGCGATGATGCACGCCAACTCCACATCAAATCTTCTTTCCACCTATGAGCTTAGGCCGTCCGTGGTGCAATCTCCAGGTTCAACTCCCAACTAGGTGGCATGTAGAAGGTGAGGCTAAACTAATCATATAAGCGCTTGTGAAGTGGTGGTATATACTCTGCGCAAAGTCTACGTGTCAAGAGACCACCTAGGAGACAGATTGGATTGTATAAACACCAGCACGTTGTCGTGAAGTAATTGAGTACATTATGCGAAAACATATATTAATATAGAAAAGTAAAGGGTATTGAATGGTCTAGGCCAACAGTAAAGATATGACTAATGGATTCATCCTCAACCACAAGGTCATATTTTACTGGGACGAGCCTTACCTTAGAAATTATTCCTGCATCTTCTCACTAGCTCAGGGTTCAAGAGCGTCAACCGGCTGTCACACTGTTGAAGTATCAACAGTCCTCTGACCACGCGTCACACCAACTATTTAAACAATCTGCAAGATTCAAACTCTGAATCAGTTTAGTGTAGCGGAACACTCAGCTAGCTCACTCAGTCGTGATTGATAAGTGTAGATATCATCAAGTAGTATATATAGCGTTTGTAGCACTATGGTTATCTAAAATATATAAAAAAATCAATCACAGTTGGTAATATCTTTATAAGTTTGAAGTATGTTAGAATAGTTGATAAATGAAATTGAGAGTTGATATAAAAAGTTCACTTCGTACATTTTAAATTAATTGTGGTCTCTAGATTATTTAAGACTTAAATATTTTATGTTAAGTATTAAAAAAATTGGGCTTAAAGTTTAGAGTTTAGATGTAAATGTTTAAATTGAGAAGATAAAGATAGTCCAAAGAATAAAATGACATGACAAGGGGATAGAAGAATAAGAGGAGGTGGCAAGGGATAGAAAGAGGTGGCAAGGGATAGAAGGAGGTGGCAAGGGATAGAAAGAGGTGGCAAGGGATGGAGATAGGTGACGAGGGATGGAGGAAGGATGGCTTTGGATGAAGGTCCTCATCCCATTCGCCAACTTCCATGACCAATGAGGATTCAAGGGGCTGCCCGAGGCGGCTAGGGGGTTTTGAACAACTTTAAGACCAATTTGAAGGAAGAAAAGTTCAGAATTTGATAGATGGGATTATAAGCTCTAGTATTGGGACAAAAAACTTAGGATTTTGAGTTACAGTGAAGGAATTAAGAGCGTTTGAAGGTAGAGGGCGATTTGAAGACCTGCTGCCACTCTTTTGAGCATTCCGAGAGTTTCAAAAGAGCTTTTGGAAATCGGAAGAAGCAGTTGAAAAGATATTTTTAATTTCTATCTTCTGCGCGGAAAAATCAAAGGATATAGAGCTTCAATGAAGGAGATATTTGCAGTTGAACTGAGTACACATATTTTCTAAGACCGTAAGTATATCACTTTGATTTTGGTGATGGTTTTGGCCATATCTTTTGTATTCGGACAAGCTTCTAGTTAAGATTTTCAAGAAAGCCAAAAGGTGGTTTATAAAGCTGAAAACCTACAACTTTAATTTCGTGGCGTTTTGAGATTTAACTTGAGATTTAAGAAGATTATTGTACGTGGATGTTTGTAAACAAGGGTTTAAAGAGGCAGTGAGTATTTTGACAATATCTCAAGATCTGTGACGAATTTGCGGTTGAGATTTGGAGTGGTAGTTGTTTATATCACATCAATGCTTTTCCTAAAAATAGAAATCATTTCAACGGTTGGATAGAGAGATACATGCCCTTTGGATTCGGAATTGTTTCCCTTTCTAAGGTTTGTCAGTTTTACATCGTTTTCTTAAGTAATTGGACACTTTAGTCCTACAAAGACTTGTGTAAAGAGGTGATTGTCTTTTAAAAGGAATAATCTATAAATATATTTGAATTTATACCTCAAAGAACTTGATTGAGTAAAAGTTGCACCCAGAAACTCAATGTTTTCTTGGGACACAAATTCTCCGCTACGACAATGTGTCAATGGCATATGCACCTTCCGGTCCAAATGGATTTAAGAATACTGAGAAATCCTCTCCGTTTTGCGCGAAGGTCGCTCGAGTTGGCCATAATTTGCGTGCCCCCACGTCTCCGCTTGGACGAAGGGCATGAGAAGACATAGCCTCCTTGTAGTTTCACCCCAACTTTGCCCAGTCAATAGATCTACCATCACACACTGGCAGTTTACTTGGAAATATCTCATCAATGTGTGCCCAAGATGTGAGACCAAAGTCACGACGCATATTGAATGACGTGTATTCAATGTCAATCTTCTTGAATTCTACTGTCAGGTGTCTCATACGGTTAACATTCAAGATGCATGCCGCCTTCCATTGGTAGCACTCTTCGCTCAATGTTCCAATCATTTTTGAAAGGATATTGTTTGTAGTGCGAAGCTGTACTAGTTCCATGCTTGGATTCGGAGAGGAAAATGACAAAGAATCCTCAGTGCTAATGGAATCTACAAATGGTTGCGTTGTTTTATTCACGGGTGGTAAGAACATAGATGGACGGTTGGCAATGTGATCACGTTGTGGTCTAGGTGGGATCTCTACCAAGCAACCACTAATGTTGCCAACCAGATTGTCGAGATTGTGTCATTTAGACTTTGAGCAACACCTCCAATATTTGCATGGCTCACAATTGCGTGAGAATGGCTACAAACATCTACACCTCCTTTAAAGTTTTGTTTAGAAAAAGTGTGGCGATCGCGATGACGAAGCTCTTCTATCACGGCTCCTTGCTTCGCCATAATGTCTCTTTTGTCTTGATTCGAGTTTGAGGTCTAGAATTTCTTCTTTGAGTTTTCCAATCGTTTTGAGTAGATTCTAGCTTGAAGTTACAAATCTCTTCTCGAAGACGTTGAGTTGTCTCGTCCTTTAAGCGCATATTGTCCAACAATTCTTGGTGACCATCCATGGCAGTACTTCCGGACCATGATGCTTCATGCCCCAAGTTGGAAGTGGTGACTAGAACATTCAACATTGGCATTTTGCCATAACATGGATGTCTTCTTCATCTCCAACACCCCCAACATGTGCTATGGATTCATCATCGCCAATATCATTGGCACCTACCAAATCATCTTGGTCACTTGCTTGAACCGTTGCAAATCTTGCTTGCTATAGCTTTACTCGTCGCCGCTATTTTCGTGAAGCACGCGCCACTAGATTCATTGATGGACGCCGACCTCGCTTTCCATCTTAGTCCAAATCAAGTGATGAATCTAACTCTATTTGAGATACATCTTCTGGGCCATCCGCTTTTTGAGGATTGAGTGCCGCAAACGGAAATATTGGATGTTGCTTCCTAGGCACATCCATTCTAATCCACTCGCTTATTGAGAATGACCTTAGCATATACCCTGCGGGCAAGATAGAGGCGACAGTCATTGCGTGGTATGAATTCAAGCTCGTATAAGTATTAGTGGGCTTGGAGGGCACGAGTTCAAAACTCCTTGTTAAAGCAATACTTCAAATTTGCCTTGTTTATGCGGCGATTTATCAAATGGCGATGTAGAGCAAAGAATTTTGACAAGTAGCACCACTTAATTTAATTTTTGTAAGTGAGGACAGACCACGGCGATGGCTCATCTTTCCAACCCTGGAATGCAACCTTTGTTGAATTGTTGAATACGTGCATCCACTTCTTCTGGATTTTCCCGTGCCTTGGCTTGTTCTTGTATTTCTCCCTCTTCCTCTCCGCACTAGTCATCAGTGGCTGCTCTTAGGCTTCTAGCTCACTCTCACTTTCCATTGTGCGGAAATTCTAAAAATCTACCAAAATATTCTGAAACTACGCTAAGCTCTAGCTAATTTTTTTTTAAAATAATCAAATTCGATTACAAAATAATCCAAGGTAGTGATATTAATTAATACGAATCCTAAACCAAGGTAGTGAAGATGTCTCGAAAGAACCACAATTCCAAATTGAGTGTGGGTTTTTTTTCCCACGTTTGTACTAGTGAATACGTCATTAGTGTGCAATTCTGAAGCTCCACTTGAAGATCACGGAGTCAACCAGCTAAAAAATAGTTGAAGGCTACGATTTCGAAGGGGAGTAATGTGAGATGGGCTCAGAGCGACCCCAACATTTATACTTGTGGACGAACGCGCACGCGACATGGTGGATTAGGCACAAGTCGTAGGGGGACCGGACGCGCACTTTGGGCAGTCGAGCGCGTACGTCTAGCGGTCGCGCACTTACGAATAGGGGCCAGACGTGTGGAATTTGGTGGCCGCGCGCGTACAACGGGTGGTGAGGCGCGTAGATAGGGAGGGTGCAGGCATTCCATGCGGGCACGTGCCAATCCGGTTGGGTCACGTGGTATTTGGGGGCACGCGTATACGATTATGGGGCGGGCTCGTATGCGCTTCACGGGTTGGGCGCATATGGATTCTAGGATCGGGCTCGCGCCAAACGTGCACATGTACGTGCATGCAAGGGTTCGGTATCGCTCAGGGCACTATAAAGGGGAGAGAATATTTTCTCAATTCAATAGGCTCCTCTCCTAGTGGCTTCTTGTCCTAGTACTATTTGTACTTTGCTAGGAACTTAGAGGAGGGCCACCATACATTTGAGAGGGGGAGGTTTTGGCTTTCTTTGAGATGTGGCAATACAATTTTATTGTCAGTGGTGTGAAACTAACATGGTGCAATTCCGTTAAGTGTACTTGGAGAAGGGAGACCCAGAATCATGTGCCTATAGCGACCTCCAGTTAAAATTTGAGCGCGCTTTAGAGAGTTTTGACTTGTACAAGGACACGTACACCATGTACCACTATGCCTAAATCATGGAGAGAGTGATCACTCAATGCACGAGTAATGCATCGCATGTATTCAATTACGAGGTAAAAAAACCTCAAGGGGGGCAGCATCTTTGTCAAGACTTTGAACTCCGCAAGTTCCTCGAGGGTGTGAAGACTACAGTCGGCAAGTTTTTAGCCTCGTACAGTTCATACGAGAGGCATGCCTTCGAATGAACAAGCAATGAAGTTGGCCATGGAAATGCATATGTTCCACAACGAGCAATTCCTTCCAGAAGATGTTGAAGTCTATAGCTTTGGTGAATATGGAAAGGTTCAAAAGGTGCACGTTGTGGGTGTGAAATCTATTTTGGCATACATGGAGTTTGCTGGAAAAATGCTAATAGCGTCCCATCCAAAAGAGAAATTAACCACGATCTCACGAAGCCATGATATGTCATGTTGCACATCCAAAAGTTATATTGAAAACTTGGATGGTGAATACAAAGAACTTGGAAGCCTCCACATTGTGGTGGAAATTGGAATGGTGGTAGTTGGGCCCATTTTAGAACGGTTGATTCAAAGGCAACTCAATCCTTTCAGCTCCATACATTTTGGCGGAGGATACTGCATAGATCTTTGCCTTTTGGAAGAATAGGGCAAGACTTGTTTGGCTTTGATGTGCACCATGGCCCAAGTCCACAAGGCAAATTCACAATGGCATCGCTCCAACAAACGTGTTTCTCCACTTTCCTCTAGAGAAGCCAGAGTTTGTCTTCATTGGCGTTTGTGACTGAGGAATTCAAGCCGAGTGTCACATGAAGAGCCATCAAAATATGGATTCCAAATTGACACAAATCTAGAAGATCAATGCTGTAAATGACATTGGGTAGCTCTAGAGTTGTTTTACAAATTTGGCCCCAAAAATTCAAAAACGGACTTGGACATGATGCAATGACGACACCAATATACCCAGCTCGCCGATTCATACTCTATTGGGTGGATGGATAGAGCAATTTGGGTGAAAGAATCTAACTCGGCATTCTTCAAATCAACCGTCAACTACGTTGCTTTTCAAGTGAAGATCGACAAGTTACTAGAGCAAGATCCAATGAATCGTCTGTCAGTCTCTAAAGTGGTTGACAAGCTAATGGCAAAGCCATTCAACTTTGAAGTTTCGGACGCTTGCTTCCGCTACGAGATATAGCAATTTTGGCTTAGTGTTTTGATAGTCAAAGTAAATTTTTGATCTTTTTGCAATATGGACTAGCATTGTGATGTAATGGTGTATTGTGCTCATCTCGTTAGAAGGTAAAAGTTTAATATTTCATAGTCTTGGTGGGGTTGTAGGGTTCTTAACATCATAAACTTCACACGTGGTGTAAAGTTTATGCATGTTAAGAACCCTACAACCCCACCTCCAAACTGGTTGCACACGCTTAGCCGTCAAGAGCACGCATGCCCACCCCCCCACTCGCGTGGCTCCAATCTCATGCGCCTAGCCCCCTCCAACAAACGAGCCCCGTCGCTAGCGCGCGTGACCTAATGGGGACGCGCCCGGGCCTCCCGGTATGCGTCTGCCCTCTTCTCAAGCCTGCCCTTTGTCTACATACGTGCGACCCTCTAGTCGACGAGTCAGCCACGTACTTGCCTTCGAGTCAACGTGGTAATTGATTTATCTTTGGTCCCAATGAAACGAGCATTGATCCTTATTGGACGGACAACAACCTCTATTAGACAGACAGTCGGACGAACGGACACTATCGGACGGACGCCGGAACAACCCTAGTCTGAATTGCAGCTTTTTTGTACACCAAACCCCACTTCAAAGACATAAACGTGTAAACACATCAAGAGGAAATACATGTTACACCAAGTACAACACTTCTTAGTAAACACCTGCAATACCAAGTAAAATTCCAAATTGGACTTAGTTTTGTGCACATTTAAAAAAAAGATGGAACATAAGAAGGCAAGATACATTTC
Organism: Bryoerythrophyllum caledonicum; assembly: GCA_963971425.1. Taxonomy (NCBI): domain Eukaryota; kingdom Viridiplantae; phylum Streptophyta; class Bryopsida; order Pottiales; family Pottiaceae; genus Bryoerythrophyllum; species Bryoerythrophyllum caledonicum. Next base: position 26,305,558 of record OZ020519.1, on the reverse strand, counting down.
AATTACGAACAATATCTAACTTCTCATAAAATGATACAGATACCACATTACATCTACCTCATAATGCAGTACTTTAAAAAAATTTAACTTCCAAAGTACTGCTACGCTATTCATGCTCATACTATTTTCCTTAGATTGAAGTCATTGGTTGCAGTGGCAACACCTCTATGACTCTAAATCCGTACTATTCAGGTTTAACAAGTTGCAAGTTGTAAGATGAGCAAACATGGGCTCAAATCATCCATTTAAGCTACCATAATTGAAATTGAAAGGAAAGTCCAGACCTTGTAATTAACCCCTAAAATTCCTTGACATTTCCTCCCCTACAAGTCTCCAAATCTGCCTTTTTTGAAAAGTATGGTATAAATTTTATTTTGAGGTTTTATTTTGGAATGTAACCATAGGATCTCAAAGGCTGTGATAATTGTAAGGGGTCGTATTTTTTTTAGAATTTTTGACTGTGCAGATTAGAAGATAGTAGCAGTTGATGTTAATTTTTTTATTTTTTTTAAGAGTGACCGAAACAGTAGTGTAGGTTTGACCGCTTGTAGAGTGAAATTTCTTCAAGTCATGATTTGGGGTTTTTGCATATTGAAGAAGTTGACAATGTAAAGTACATATGTATGGAAAAAAATTCAAAAATTGATTGTTTCAATTATGAAAAAAATAGAAGTAACTATGTGGGCAAATTGTACTCCTAATCCAAGGCTTTCGCTTATCAAATTTTAGTAAACCAAATTTCCATAATTGACACAATCCCAACGGTGAAAATACAACTCTATGTTTGAACTTTGAAATTGTAGTTTTAAAAAAAAAAAAAAAAAACCAAAAAATCCATACTGTAATTGAGAAATTGGGATTTTTTTAAATACAGTGAGTTTGGGCAGGGGTACAGGCCCGGGATTGATGGCCCGCTACCGACCCCAGAGGCTCCCTGCACCCTCCCCCTCGCTTTCCCCTCTGTACCCCTTCCCTCCCCGTTCCCTCTCCCCTCCCCACTGTAAGCAGACCCCCCCCTGCCACTTTTGGCTCCGACCCTGGCTGGCTGCGTAGCAGTAACTGCTGCCAGCAGTGCTGGCTACTGCCAGCCTCGCCGCGGGCCCGCCGTAGCCTTTTTCCGCAGGCCCCGCTCCCCTCGCCCTTTCCGCGGGCCCTTGCGCGGGTCCCATCCCTTTGGGTGCCTCCATTCCCCCTCGCCACTTGTCACATTCCCCTAGTGCTCTCCAATTCCGTCATGTACCCCTTATCCCAAATGCCCCACCTCTCCATCACATCGGACCTAAATCCGTCTCTATACCAAAAAACCAAAACTGTGAGCATGGAGAGAAACTCGAATTTCTCCTCCCTACACATGTTCAATGGCATTTCTTTTCCACACAAAATGAAGTACTACCGTTGCAATTTTTTGAACACCTCCACTTCATGAGATTATAAAAATTGAACTTATATAATAAAATATATACTAAATGTATGAACACATAAGTGAGAAAAACATAAATTCATAATTATTTCAATCTTGGAAAAAATCACGAACTTGACAAAAAATTCTTGAAGGCTAAAGTTTTTCAACACATCCACTTCATGAGATTATAAGAATTGAACTTCTATGAATAAATATAAACTAAATGTATGAACATATAAGTGGAAATAACATAAATTCGTAATTATTTCAAACTTGGAATAAAACACATAATTGAAATTAACTGTTTGAAGGCTACATTATTTCGACACCTATAATTCATGAGATTATAAGAATTGAACTTCTATGAATAAGTATAAACTAAATGTATGAACATATAAGTGGAAATAACATAAATTCGTAATTATTTCAAACTTAGAATAAATCACCAACTTCAAAAAAATTGCTTTACATCTAAATTTTGGAAAATACATGTATACATAAAAATGACCAAATAAGGGAAATGCAATACTTACATTTTGAAGCCTTCGACGGCGAAGATCTTCGTGATATTCCTGAAAGCATGTAGCATTCAAGACACACATGTACTTGTTACCGCATGAGGGGCAATTGTAATGTGGCCTCCTTCCCAATCGGCTTTTTTCCTTATTACAAACCACACAAGCTTGTCTCTGTTTTGAGTACATTGGGAAACATATACCCCGAGTTGGAGCATTTGCCACAATGTCCTCCCGTTCCCGTCCATTCCAACATCGCAATAAAGCCTCACACAATTCTGTTCGAAACTGCAAATGTGTCATAGGTTTCCGTGGTGGAGTAGCACTCTTATATTTGTCAAGATACACTAAAAACATGTTGACCACCGTCATATCCAACAAAAAAAAAAAGATCCTATGCCACCATTTGTGAGACCGATTCTGAGTACAATATGAAGCCCGAAGTTGATCAGCTACATCAACCCCGCGCATGTGAGTAGTGTACTCTAGGTGCATGGGGGATGTGGGAATGTTGTCACGGGTTGATCCATTCCGACGGGGAACAGTCTGTATTGGCATACACGGTGCCGTAGTAGGCTGGGCATGGGTTGATAAAAGAAGTACTGGTTTTTTGTCTTTCCATACAACTGAAGAAATTAACCGCGATGCATGCATTCTCCATCCATCCACCCTTGTTCCTTCTTCATGTAAACCTTTGTGTTCCGAAACACATTAGGCAAACCTACCCGGTTCGAACGCATTGTACCCGTAGCATAAATATCTCTGAATAGCAAATCTCTAAAAAGTCCAATACTAGTGAAGAAGTTGTCCATAGCTATGACATGTCCCTTCCCGCATATGTCGGTGGTGAGATCTAAAACTACTTTGTGAGCCAATTTAGGCTCACCTCTAGCAACTCGGGGCTCCACCTCATCTATCCGGCTTTTTCCACAATAAATAGAGAAATTCCAAACATACTTCGATGTAGAGCACGCCAAACACCACACCTTTATGCCCCATTTTTGTGGTTTTTGTGGCATGTATTGGCGCAAAGGGCAATACGACCCTTTGTAACGTATCATCATCTCGTCAATGGTGCAATACTTTCCTAATGTCCAAGAACTTCTACAATTTTCCCTAATGCATTCAATCAACCACCTCACTTGCCCCAATTTATCATAACCCGGCAAATCCTTATCACGCACGTATGTTGCTGGATTTGTGATGTGTAAACATCTAGTCAAATCCATAAAACGGGAACGTGTCATGATGCTAGAGATAATAGGACAGTGGAAAATAGAACCCCTCTTATGCCAGTAGGACTTTATGTTCGGTTGACGCTTCATACCCATGTAGAGCCAGATTGCCATAAAAGCCCTCAACTCTGCCACTATAAACTCCTTCCACTCTCCACCTCCCATACTATTCCCTACTCCATCAACCTCTGTGGCATATCGATTTGTCTCCCTCACAATGTCTCGTAATATATGATGAGTCCAAAACATTCCAAACAATTGCAACATTGTTGGGAATGTCCTCCAAAAAATACTTGACATTGAAAGACCCTGAAATTCCATAGGATGTGGGTCGTATGTGAAATGGGTCTTGCTCCAAGTTTCATCCCAATACATATATTTCACACTGTCTGAGTCTTCTTGTCCACCCACCCCATCTTCGCTAAAATCAAAATCCTCATCCGAGTCCTCACTTCCACTCTCGAGTGTCGGTACGTCATGAATATTCCTCCATTCCTGACGTTGTGTAGGGCTAACCATATCATCCTCCAAATTCCGCGCTCGGCGTAGCAAATGCACACGCGAGGGACTCCCAAGAAATCCACCCGTGTTTTCCAAAAAATTCGTTCCTAAAACATCTCCCCCCGTACCCAAATTGTCCTCACTCCCCAATCCATCCCATGTCCCCCCACTCTCCAACCCTCCCCCTACCACTCCCCCTAATCCTCCCCCTCCCCCTCCCCCTGCCCCTAACCCTAACCCTCCCCGTCCCTCAACCCCGACCCCACCCTCAACCCCTAGCCCCAGACCCTCCCCGATTCCCCCTACCCCGCTCCCTAGCCCCAAACCCTCCCCGATCCCCCCTACCCCACTCCCTAGCCCCTGACCCTCCCCAATCTCCCCTACCCCGCTCCCCTCAAACTCCCTGTTCCCTCCGCTCCCCTCGCCCACCCACTCCCTGATCCCCTCGCTCTCCTCACCCTCCCAGCTGTACCGACCCCCGCCCCCCCTCTCCTCGTCCCCTCTGCTGGGCCCGCCCCCCGGCCCCTCTCTCCTCGCCCCCCTCTGCTGGGCCCGCCCCCTGCCCCGCTCTCCTCGCCCTCTCTAATGGGCCCGCCCCCCCCCCGCTCCCCTCTCCCACCCAACTGCCGCCCTCCCCTCCCGACTGTACTGTCTGGACTGTGACCTCTCCTCCCCTCTCCTCTTGCCGTTTCTTTTTCTTGTGAAATTTTTTTGATTTTTTGTTGTACCTTTCCACATTGTAAGTAGATTCTTCAGGCCACCATAGTTCTTCTAGAGTCCGATCTTCTTGAAATGCATACTCACCCTCATCAAAACTATCCTCACTAGGTTCTTCACATGAACTTTGTCTTCCTTGATTTTCAAAAATTCTTGATTGTCAACGAAATCTGGGTTGTAATCACCAATGGCGTCTTCAAGTAATGCATAAATGTCACCTTCAAAACCTGCAGGTGGTGGAGAATGTGATAGAAGAGGGGTTGGAAGTGGAAGTGGAGGTAGAATAGGAGAAGGAGGTGTAGGAGAGAGTGGAGGATGAGTGCTAGAGGTTGATGCTCTCTCCTTAGAATGCAACCTAGAGCTGCGACGTGGAGCCTCCAAAAAACTCTCCTGCAAGATTTCAAACATAACATGTGTGAGTAAGTTAGAATGCACACATTTAGGAGAACTTGTCCATGTAGAAATCAACTAAAATGCATACATGCATTCACTCACCTCCTTCCCCCTCCATGCATTTCTTCTATTCCTTGGCATTTCAACTATCCTACAAATTGGAACAACACCAAATCAACTACACAACTCAATGTAACATATAAGATTGCATGATCTAAATTGCAAAGCACATGAAGTTGGCAATGTGTGAGGAATTGTTGTTTGGAAGAGAAGTTATATAGTTCTGAGTTGCCTTTGAATAAGTTCAATCTTATTTGTTTTATTCTTTGAGATGCATGACAAGGTCATGGGAAATTAATTCACCACCTAACCTCTTGAAAACTGCAACCAAGATTTCCAAAAAATAAATTTTTTTGAGTCCATTCAGAGGCGCTGTCTGCACAGACAGACTGCGCATGAATGGACTGAGGCGGCGAAATTGTAAAGGCGGCATCATGGCTGTGCATGCTCATGTGCATGCTGAGTCACCAGACTCAGCCATGGTCAATGACCATGTTGAGTCAACAAACTCAGCATCTGTTAACCGGGGATTTAGGCTTCTTATGAGCTCCAGGTAGTAATTTTTCGAAGTTATTCAGTAGTTATGGTTAGAAAGTAAACCAGTGGATGAATCTGGATAGTGGATGAGACTGTCCGGACTGGCAGTGGATGAAACTGTCCAGTCGGGACTTTGGATGAACTGTCTAGATTTTGGATGAAACTGTCCGGACCTGGATGACATCCATCCGGACAGCTTTCATCCATTGTGGAGGATTAGGGTTTGGAGGGGTTAGAGAGCCACTCCTTGGGGGATGGGCTTCGCCTCTTCTCTCTGGGGGTGTGTGTGTGTGTGGAGCTCTTGGGGTGTTAGACTAGATTGTAGAAGTGGAGTTAGAGAGCTAGGAAGTGGACGTATTGTGTGGATCTTGAGTTGTATGGAGTATGGAAGAGGTTTATGAACGTTTGAGGCAGTAAAGCAAGAATTTGCTACTATCTACGGTGTGTTTGTGTGAGGGTGTGAATGTGTGAGTAGGATCTTGTAGTTAGAAGATCATTTGGAATTACATTTGGTTGTGGGTATTAGAGATTCGGCTTGAAAACACTAGATCTGATATAGATCTAGGCCGATCTACTAAACCCAACATCATTTCTGCACCTAAGAGTTAGAATCAAGTCCCGAATTGTTGTTGGTATGGTCTGGTTTGCTGTAAGTGAGTGCGGAAACTTCAGATCTGTGGGTTAAACTAAAGCAAAACAGCAGAAACGCAATTCTAACTAACTCTAGACTCAGATCTAGATTCAGATCTAGATCAATTCTGGAGTTTTAGACTCAGTAAAGGTCCAAATCGGGACTTTTGTCTTATTGCCCAGAATTGTAGTTTGAATGAGCATGGAGATAATTGTTCATTCGACCTTGAGGTGAAATCTCCCTTTAACAGCATCCTCCTCCACCATATACCATAGCATTGTGGCCCCGCCCCTGCCAGTTGGGTGAGCTGGCTCAGTGCACACCCCCCGCCCTGGCTGCGTGGACAGTGGCCAGCTATTCACGCAGCATAATTAAACCCAAATCAGTGGGCTATTTATTTCTCCACCTAATTTAATTCTCCATCCCTTTTGCAGACCCCGCCCACCACCGCCACCCTTTTGGTCTGATCCCCTCTCGCATGTTTTGAGGGGGTCACTATTCATCCCACCATCCATTTAGTGCACCCACTTTAGCCCACTCCCTATGCCCCTCCAAATTCCCCTTTCCTCACTGCCCCATCCCACAATTTCAAAAATTAAGGCACATGCCCTTTTGGAAGTCAAACTTCATAATGCGTTTTCATTGGCTACTAAATTTCCAGTAGCTGCCCACTGAGCAGCGTTTGAGCTTTAGAATATCATAACTTTTCACACCGACATCGGAATTTAGAAAAAAAAATTGCACACGGAGCTCTCGGAACGGCATCCTTTCATTTAAAATTTCAGAAAATTACGATCTAAATTGAAGTCATAGGTACAGGCCCGAACTCCAAAATAGCCCCCAGTGGGCTATTTGTCCTTTAAGGGTTAAGCAGCTTAGGATGATACTCGTAGTATAGAAATTCTATCTTTAATTGAACTCATCAAAGCACTCCATGCAATTCAATTCTAGGAACTTCTATGGGGAATGGATCTTTTCGTTTAGTGTATAAGTAGCTTAAGGTCACATGAAGGTTGTAATTGTGTTTGTTATTGAATTAACCTAAAGTATACTTCTTTAAGAAATTCATTAATATTCCGGGAACACTTTTAGTCCAATCAAATTGATAGTAACCTTAGTATCTAGTTGATGTATCCATGATCAATTTGATAGTCACAACATTGTAAATTCCTTCACCTTATTCTATATTACGAATGGTATTATGCCATGTTGCGTAATTGAAATTAGGGTTTTGATACTTAACTCATGCAATTCTCCCGTTCCTCTTTACTCCATCTTTACATCTTGTAAATTGATCTCACTCCTCCATTGTGATAACCTTATGTATGTCAAATGCCTTAATCACAATTCATGGATTCTCACACATCAATTTACCATCCTAATCTTCCTTAATTACAAAGACTCAATTAATTCCAATCATAGTTATAATATTCTATTGGATGAAGGCTGCGCATACCTCCTATCAAGTAGATTATTCTCAATTAGATTAATTGTTTTGAATGTCAAATCATTCAGTAAATCATCTAGTGGATATGGTTGGCCAAACACATTTCCAGTAAAACATAATTCAATCAATCATTCACATTTCCTGTTGACTTTGTATTTCTATGTTATAATTTGAAGCATGTATATTACTCTCACACTTAGTAATCTACACTTAACTCCAATTCATAGAAAACTCAAGCCCTAGCTATTATAGGATCGTCATCTTTACAATTAATTTTTTAATTCCAGTAGATAGTCACGGCTGTAACTCTCAGGCAACCCTGGACTTCTTTTGGACTTCCCCTTATCCACTTGATCTCTCTCTCTCTCATCCACTTGATAACTTAACTATGGACTTCTTTAACACTCCCAACTATGACTTCACATACTCCCTTATCCCTGACTTTAAGATCAAGTAGATTTCTACAGTCAGGGTGTATGCAAGTTAGGGAATCTAGTTGATGTGTTACAGGTGAGACCATACAACTCTAGTAATCCGACTTATATCCAGTTGATCACACATCAATTTGATAGTATATATGCATAGTGAATCCAGTTGATATGATCAGAACAAAACCACTAACACTATACAGTCATAAAGAAACTCTAATCGATGACAGAATATGATCAAGTAGATCAAGCTAAGATAATGACTAACATTGTAAAATGTAATTGCTCAAAATTAAGTGTGTAGGGTTTCCTTGGTCTTCCTCTTCTTCTTTTATAGTTCTAGGTGGTTACATAATTGTGGTTTCACATCCTAACTACCAAAACTACTTTATACATCTATTTGATTTGTATTCACATAACCGAACCTAATTCAAGTGGATTTAGAGACTCTATTCACACCAAAACAACACAAACTACATCAATTTGAAAAAGTTACTACTACAATACTGCAACCATGTTAATAAAAAAAGTTGTGATCTCAAGGTTGATATTTGGAACCTAAAAAATCAGTAGCAACTACAAGCAATTTGAAAATATAGTCGATGTCAATTAATTCAGAATGAGGGTTTGCCAAAAAGTGAAGTCTAATAATTGGCCTAAGTTCTAGGCTCATTAACACACCTAGGTTTATTAATACACCAAATCACAATCATTGCATTAATCCTATAATTCAATGAAGGAAATGTAAGCTAATATAAATAAAAACACAAAGCATGCAGACAAAGTTTAGATTGCAGCATGCAATAAAGGAAAAAGGCAGAAGTCACATACCTTCAATTCAATGTCTCCGCAGCCCTTCTTCTTCAGCACCTACCCGTGCATGGCAAACCTCAAAAATGTATTGGTCAAAACAAATTTCTCTCACAGGGCTGTCCTTGATCACAAATTTGCCAACTACGACAAAACCACAATCCATCAACAAAGTTATGAAATCATAAACGCCACAAACAAGTAAAATGACAACATGTAATAACAAATTCATAAACGGAAGAGACTTGCACTAGAACACACGACACACATTCTATTCTAAGTGCAAATTTGTAAACTCGGCCTTCTAGCTAATATCAATGATCATCATCAAGAATTGTATGATGCACTGAAGATTTTGTCTTTTGCTTCTTGTCTTTCCTCAACGCATCATACACCCTCTCAAAGGGGAAATCATTGAGAGTTAAATACTTTTGTGACTATACCCCGACGGCGCATTTAAGATGCTCGTCGAGGCAATTTTGCAACTTGCCCTTAAAAAAACGCAACGAATGATAAAATCCTCTCATCTTCAATTGACACAAGCACTTGCACCGCTGCAATCTTTGCCACTTTGATCCACTCGGATATTGTTGCCCGCAACCACGCTAGAGTGGCAATGCACCTCTATTACCACGTAAGCAGGTTGAGGGTGAACAATTTGTCTATGGCATCGGCGGCATTGCTTTTCATGGTTGACTTCCAAGTGCTGCATTGATGATTTAGCTTCTCCTCGGTCAACAGTGCAGAATATTCTACTCCCCCTTCCAGGCGCTCGTGACAAAAGTGCTCCTTGAATACTGTGAAGTGTCGGTCAAACAATGCCTCTACGTTTGGTTGTAGCCAATACTCCAAGTTCATCACTCCAAGTGAAACCATGATGTTCAAAGCGGAAAATCTGCTTTTGAGCTCAGTTCTAAGTTTCTCTGCTGTCGATGTACATAGACTTCCAAAGTTAAATGTATGGACATCATGTTTCACATATATTACACACTATTTGCACAATTGACACAAACTATTGGGACCTAAAGCCGTGGAATTTTATCAAGTATGATAATTGATTTTTGTTTTGTAATCCTAAAATTGGGGACAACATTTACATTATTAAGGAATTACAAATACTATAGTGGAGTATAGTATCCTATTGTTGTGGAATTAAGCGTCACAAAAGATTGATAAGTGCAATAAAAAATCCTTACAATGACAAGTATAATGATAGAGGATGATAAAGGATGCCTATTACCGTGAATAAATACATATGGATGAAGTTGAATAGGGCATGGATTACTTACTTTGCCTTGATAAATGATATGGGACATTAATATGTTTAGATATTTTGAAACTTTATTTCATAGTAGGGTTGCCGCTACCCGCACCCCTTAGGAGGTGATTTAGAAAAACCAAATACTAACTCATATTGTTAGGGCATTTCTCAATAATTCCATGCTCTTAATTTCATTCAATTGCCATATGTGGATATGAATGAAACAAAGTATCTTTTACGTGTGAGTCTATTTATGTTACTTTTTGTTTTTTCTTTATCTTATTATATCCTACAACTTCTTTCACTTTATGTGGTCAATTTTTTTTTTCAAAGTATGTGAATTATAATTTTAGCTTCTCTATTGTGAACACCCTTTCACTGTTTTAGAGTTTTTTACTTACAAATGGTAAAGGATTGTCACCCTTAGGATTGTTTGAATAATTGTAGTTCCCATTAAGATGTGCCTATTCTTGCTCTTCATACATAACTTAATTATCCTTGACTAACAATATGGAACATTGAACTATGTCAAATACACCAAGATAAAAAAAAATTGTCAGTATTGAAGGAAGATTTAGTTCATGTTTACAACCAATCACCAATAAAATGTATGTATGGGATATATCATTTGCAATAAATCAAAATCTAGGCCAAAGAATCTCAATACCGTATATGAAGCCGATGAATGAAGTACAAAATATATAAATAGGATAGAGGAACACTACTCGCATAAATCACAACCATAACATAAAATCTACGTCTGAGAACTTTTAGTGCCCTCTATTGCTACCACATCTACAAACTGAAAAACACCAAGGTTTAAACTACGGCCCTTGTGAATTGACGGTGGACAATGCACTGTAGCAAATGCGTGTGCAATAGTCTCAGCATATGTCGGAAGTGATATGACTTTTGAAAAGACATGGCGGAGGCCATCAATTTGCCAAAGATCAAGTAATGTAAGTAAAGATAAATTAAAATGATTCCAAGCCAATAGCACGTCAATCTAGCCTCTTTTTTGCACAAATAGAAGATCTTTAACTTTAAAAAAAACAGATTTAGAAACAATTAAATGGAGATTGAGTGCATAAAAATGTCACTTTTTATAAGTGAGACTTGCACCTATGGTAGCAACGGCTTTCCTAGGATGACCATATCTCCTTGTACAAAACAAAAAAAAATAAAAATCTCAGGTACCAAGCTCCCTAAACTAGGACCCTAGATAATTGATTTTATAGGTAAATGTCGACTTCGGAATGTTGACTGGCCATTCATATGAAGACATTCACCAAATGAAATGTTCTTAAAGATCACTCCTTCAATATCTTTTTTCAGCTTCAATGTCATGTTTGACGTAATGAAACAAAGAGCCACAACATTCATTAGAAGAAATTTTGCAGTCTACTCATTGATATTCATTTAGATGATTCCATAAAATTGAATGAGGATTGTGAAGAGTTTGGGGGGTGCCGACACTGGCAGGCCTCATTAGCTTTGTCAGCAAAAAGCCACTAAGGTTACTTCTAGCTTGAATGAAATAGTTGTGTGTGAATGAAGTTTTGTGTAAGCACTCCCAAAGGGTAGCCGGTTCCGGCAGGGGTCTAAAACACGCTCTTGAGAATTTGATCCCATTTCGAAAATGATATGGCACATTAGAAATGGAGCTCGGATGAGAGAGTTGTGTGTGAATGAAGTTTTGTGTAAGCACTCCCAAAGGGCACCCGGTTCCGGCGGGGATCTAGAGCACGCTCTTGACAATTTGATGTCATTTCTAAAATAGTGTAGCTCATTAGAAATGGAGTTAAGACGAGAAAATTATGCATGAATGAAGTTCTTTCTTGACATACTTCATCCGGGCATAAAACACTGCTCCAAGCTTAATGTTTGACGTTCTACACCATTTAAGGAAGCGCTTCATAAGCTCTATTGCATGGTTCAATTCAAATAGACTTATCATTCACTACGGAGGGATTGTCATTCTTCACTCCCCTTTTAAATGTACCTTGGAGTTTCTTGTAGGCACTCCCAAAGGACTGTCGGTGCCGGCAGGCCCCTAGAGCAAGCTTTTGATACTTTTATTTCATTTCTAAAATGGTATGGCCCATAAGAAATGGATATTGGATGAGAAAGTTATGCATTAATATAGTTTCTTGTTGACATATTTCATCCGCGCATAAAATAGTGCTCCAAACTCAATTTTTAACGTGCCACATTGTTTTCAAAAGTGCGTCACAAACTCTATAGCAAGGTCTAATAAGAATTGACTTATCAATCCCTACCACGGGGGTGTTGTTAATGGCACCTCTTTCAAATACGCCTTGGAGTTTCTTATAGGCCCTCCCGAAGAGGTGCCGGTATCGGCACCCCCCTTGAGCATGCTTTTGAGAATTTGAGCCCTTCATGTCCTTATCATCTTCTTCGTCCTTGATGTAGTCTTTCTTTTGTATAGATGGCGTTTCACTATCCTCTCTAATAGTTGGCAAATTCTCACATTTATTAATCTTTATAGATAGGGCACAATGCATATCTCCTAAGTCACCCTCTAGGCCTTGTGTCTTTCCATCTTCGCTTTCCTCAACCGCTTATTACTTAAGAAATAAAGAATCGCATTAAATCCTTCTTTTCTTCTTTCCCTCAACTATATAAACATGTATTGGAGTAACAACTCTTCGAGCTTTTGCTATAAATCACATCTTCTATCAATCTACTCTAAATGTAATGCACATGACAAAAAATTGACCTAGTATCCCCATAATCGAAGTTCGACTCACCCCCCTCTCTCCTTGGAGAAATTCAATTTTCTCGTCCCTAAGTTGGCTAAGGCCAGAAGGACTCGTGAAGTTCTTTGAGAGGTTGATGAGGGTGCGGACCTGGATGTGGATGTTGATCTATCTACCAGCACATTCAATTTGCCAAATCCAAAATGTATGGACATTTTCGGGCACAATCGACTTACTCATATTACGAGGTAGAGAAATCCATCTGTGATGTTATCGATTGGCATATCATTCAAGTACCTAAGCATTGTTCTAGTCTAGCATAATAGGCTCTTGACGCCTTCTCAAGGAAGTAGTGCACAATGAAGATCATCCAAAAGAAAAATACCACTTTATATCCCACATACACTAGGAACTAGATCGACTATTACACTGGTAGAATCTAGCGACATGGATTCTTTTTCTACCCCAACAATAGTTACCATTGTATTTTGGGCTCTTGCCATAAGTAGGTTCTTACTTGCACAAATAACGTCCTACAAATCTTGCCTATTATGAGAGACACCAATCTCAAGCAGTCGGAGATCATTGTTGTCAAACGTGCCAATTTTCATGCATCCACAAAAGCAAAAATTGTCTCTCCATCTATACTTCCAATTAACCAATGTTGATGGTGTTGGCCATGTTGCATACCCAATTCTGAAGGATGTTGACAAACATTCTACATCTCCATTCATCTAAGTGGAGTAGCACCATTCAGGCAGGCTAATTGATGCTCAATTTCATCAATGGAGGTCCGCTTCTACTGTAAAGGCAAGGATTTGGACGTGCTCAATGTTGCCTTTTTCCGGACTCGTTGCATTATAGATCTTGAGGTTAACTCCTCCACTATCCACGCCTTGGAGCATTGTTACGTTGAGCTCAATTCTGGCTTGCACATGTCTGGACTTTGTTTCAATACAGCCGAAGGCCAAACAATTTGGCTAGTCATGTAATAATTGCAAGCACGTATACTTCATCTATAGGATCATGTGCAAGCTCGACGAGTTGGAGGACATGTTTGTCCATGCCCCAACATTCAAATTCAACGAACTCATATCCATTGCCGAAGCAATTCTATTGTAGAAGTGTGCTTAAAACTTTATAGGCAGATAAGAACTAGGGACGTTGCTATAATACTAAGCATTATACAAGAGGCCAATATTGTTGTGTTTAGTTTTTGCCGCATATCATGTTTGCATATTTTTCTTTAATCATATATCTATAGATTCAATGTTCATGCCACTTGACAAATGTGACGTTGTATATATGTCTTCCGTTTCATTTCTTTCAACTTTCACAACTCTACTTCAATTTATCATCCGACAGAGTCATCCATAGACAAAAGGGTTATCATTTGCATCTGTAAAAAAGGAAAATTTGTAATATGTTCCACGGTGATAGGACCCTTATTTTTCCAAATTCTATAGTTTATCTTTGAAATTCCAATGATTCACAGTTCATTTACATTCGTTAGAAGGGTGAATGAATAAAATGTTCTACGGTAATTGGTCAATATTTTTTCCAAATTTAGATAGTCTAAATTAGAAATTATAGTTTTTACAATTCAAATTTAGATTTTTAAAATTTCTTTTGGAAGTTTGCTAATTTTAGGTCTTTAATTCTGCTCACCGCTCACCGCTCACCGCAAATGCTCTTCAACTGCTCACATAGTCTTGTCGTTGGCTAAGGCATCCCATGTTACACGCTTCGCTACCCCGCACTCATTTTGAGCGAGAGCGTCAAATTGTAGCTGCCCATATGTGAACACGGGGAGTTCACTCTTTGTAATTTAAGGTATACACCTGAGTTAAGAGGGTATTTATTATGGGGCTATTTACCTCAATTAAGGTATTTAAATGACCATATTTTTACATAAAAAGCTACCAAGGGCATATTTGCAGTACCCTATGTTTTTTTATAAATTTCCTCTTTATAAATTTTAGTGGGGCTATCTTATGTATAAAATTTAGTTGTCTAATTTTTTGCCATTCTTGCCATTCTTCACAAATTTTAAAAATAGCTTAGTCTAAACACTATATATATATACACATTTGCAATGGTTTTGGAATTAGGGTCAAAAAACAAATGAGTGTTTATAAAACACTAGCTAGCATCATGAAGATGCTGTTTATCTACAAGTGTGTGTACAAGTAGTTTAAACAAATCTAAGGTTGTGGCATCCAAGTTTGGAGAAGATAAAACAAAAAAAACATCAACACAATAAAAGAGTCGCCCAATAACAATGTTCTATAAACATAGGCTACATGCTTTTCCAATTGGGACTGAGATAGTGGAAAAACCACTAGAAAAAAATACGGTTGGCTGATGCCAAATTGAGATGTCCTCCAAACTATAGGCTGCATTATTGTATTCTCCGGCTAAATGTCTACATCAACAACAAAACAATAGGTAAAGACTCTATAATGGACAAAAAATCCCAACCACACTAGCAAAACTAACAATAATGCCTTGCACAAAAACCCAGTTATACAAACAAATTCAGAAGTACCACAAAGTTGTGGATGGATGCACCACCAAAAGAAGTCACAGTATAGACTTTCACAAAGCTAAAAAACCAAATCCTCAGTAATCATACCTGAATTGTAGTATCCATAGAGACTATTCAATCAAGTCACCATTGTTGCTATCCCTAGGTGAAGTGATCACCTAAAATCTGCACCTTGGTAATATATCAACATGGCCAGCACATGTGCACAATGAACTGACTATAGGCTAGTTCATCACATATTGACAATAGCCTTTAAGGTTTAAAATTAGAAGACTAAAAAAATCAAAACTATAAGACTTAGCATGCAATATTAGCACAAAATAACAACATAAGCATTTTATCATCAAGAAAGAAGACAATCAAATAATATGAAACTGCCTTTTAGAGAATTTATTTCCTTGCACCAACAAAATCATCAAGTGATGCAACATCTTCTTCATTCAACAAAAAAAAATTAGTGTTTGGATTATAAGTGAATGTCACAGTTGCAATTATGGAATCAACATCTATCCATTTGTGGTCTGAATGGTCATACTTCAATTTCAAACGTCCAGGGGCCTTGCTGAACCAATTAAGTAGTACCACAGTAGAGTGTGAAGAAATACCGTTCTTGTTGGTTTGAACAGGTCGGTTCATAAGGTCGATAGGTTGTCTGGACAAACCCCATTTTGTTCCAACTCGTCTTTTCATTTTTTGAACCCTGCCAATCCACCATGTTTCTTCATCTACACCTTGTAGTATGCTAGAAGGTGCCCCACTTTGTACATGTAGCCCCCTTTTCCTTTTCAAAGCAGACCTCACAGTAGACAACTTTGTTAAGGTGCTTCTTTGCAAAAAAAACACACCACAATCAGAACCAAGTCCTAATAGACATGTGTTAGTAGATGAAGCAGCTGAAATATAGTCTTCACTATTATTAAAATAAATGGAATTCCGCACTCTTGTCAATCTATCCTTAGAAAGAAAAGGATTTCTATTCAATTGTGATACTAAAGTGGACTTAAAAATTTGACAGCCTCCAAATTCAACTAGAGGTACAATCTGGGATGCACTAGTTATAGCATACACTTGCTCTTCTTGGGAGTCTAGCATTTCATTAAAAACATCACGAGTCTCATCTTCAAGTATTGAGAATGAGTCAAGACCATCATCTACAGATTCATCTTCTAAAACAACTTCAATAGCAGATTTAAGGTTAGAATCACCACCATATTCTTCAAGATCCACCACATGTTGCACCTGTAAGGCCTCTCGAAGGACCTCCGAGTCACCATCTTCACCAGCAAGAGGCCTTTTCCTTGGTACAAAGGCTAAGTGTTTACTGTCAGCTTTTTCAAGCTTCCATGGAGTAAGAAACCATTCCTTTTTATTTGCTACACCGGAGGGGGCCATGTTTAGCAATTGCAAAAGTTTTTGTGCCTTTTTAAAGCCCTCTTGTAGTGCGTGGACAACTTGTTCATCTTCACTAATTAGACTGTAGTCTCCCAAGTCACAGGGTTGTTCACCATCCTCTAAGGGGTGTAGTTTAGACCACACATTCTCCATCTTGTTGTGCAAACGTCCAAACTGTAGCCCATTCTCGCCATACTCAATACCTGCCAATCGATTCAAGGTATTTGCAGACCCCACCAACTCATGAAAATCATAAGCCCTCTCTAATCCTACCATGCCATCAATTTTAGAAAAAAAAATCTCACACGAATCACTACCAGTGAGGTGGAGAGGGACAGGTAGGTGGGGATATTTGTCTCTAAAGTGAATTACTAATAAAACTACAAAATGACATGAGAGTTGCACATCAATAAAACATTGTTGAGATACAAAGTTCTCTCTTTCATTTGCTTTTTGAGAGTTCCCAAAAACCGAATGATCACCATGTTGGAGCCAAAGCTTCCAAAGGCGGAAAAAGAAAGAAACTTTTGCAGCAAGAACTAACCTGGATCTCAAATTGAGTGTAGGAGAAGCAAAAATATCTATATAATCTGCACACACTTCCAAGTACATCTCTGTACCCAAAGTGCGCTCTAAATGAACATCAGACGTTGATCTCAACTTAGCTAGGCACCTTCGAGTCTTTCTCTGACATATGCGTTGAGTAGATGCCCAATTTTGTCTGTCTATCCTATCTATATCTTCCTTTTTCAGCCCATGCTCATCATATGTGAATTTGTTATATATACACCAGACCTAAATGTTGAAGACATGCAATATCTCCACCTAGTTGGAGGACTCTTACAGCAGAATCCAAGGGGTTAATTAATTTCTTACCATTATGGATGTAGTCTTGGTCATGGAGACCAAATGCATCACCCATATCATCTAATCTCGCCGTCAACAGCCACCCATCCCAATTCACCTTTAGTCGATTTCCAACAGTAACCTTGTAATCCATCAACATTAATTGCCGTCTTCTTGAATCACCGTCACTTGCATGGCCTACAATCGGCCCAACTATTTCCTTGCACTCTTTATCCCACAACTGGTCAATCACCCCCCACTGCTTTTGTGCCTATGAAGAATCAAAACAATTACAGGTATTGCAAACCACCAAAACAAGTCGTGGCAATTTGTCGTGTAGCGGATTCACCACAATCACCCTGCCAAAACCTCCCACCTTATAAGTACGAAAACTTTCAATTATCTTATTATATCGAGCCTCTCCAGCCTCTCCAGCCCCTACAACTGGCTTAAATGATGATACACATACATGATTTGTTGTTACCCCACAAAACCCAGCCAATGTGTCCCATTTTTGCTCCCAAGCCACCCTTGATTTAACCTTTGTTTCATCTTCTGTTAGAAGAACAGGTACTGCTCCTACAATCCCATGAATTTTTTTTGCATCTTTATATATTTGTGCCACTACAGCAAATATCTCTGCATGTTCTCCAGGAATGAATTGCACACCCTTCTTGTTTTCCCTTTTTGTAGTGCTAAGTGTTGGACCAGAAAATTTCAATGAAAATAAATCACACATCCTCCTTCCCTCATATATTTTCATAGCTTGACAAAAGGACTTTGTATTACTTGAAAATCTATATCCTTGTTTACTCCTATTTAGGTTGGATGCAACATCTTGCATGAAATCCCAAAGAGCAGGCTTCCCCCCAAATGCCCTAGATCTATGAGCAGAAATAATGTCATTATAGAACTTAATCAAGTTCTGCTGATTAGACACCTCTTTTGCAGCCTCCTTCAAGGTAGGCCTTTTAACCCTCAATTGTACAATGCGTGCCTTTGCTGTCCAATGATACATTCTTTCAAGCCTCAATTTCTTTGTAATTGTTCTACTATGTCTTTACAATTCATTCAATTGCAAATACCCCAATCTACATCCTTTTTTTGTATCCCTACTACCCCGCTTCTCTAGCGCATGGTTCTCACGTACTACACGCATCCTAAAATTTTGCTCTTGGAAAATTCGGTTACAAAAACTACAACAAAAATCAGGGAAAGAATCACCAGATGTACTAAACCGAACACATTTTTTATGCCTAAATGTGCCACACACATTGACAACATTATTGTTGACCTGAAATGATTCATTAAGGTGGGGTTCTCGATACCAATTGACACCGGGATGTGGGTCATCAAGCAAACCATTCATAGCATAAACATTCCCAGCATAAATACATGTAGGCCCTCTAAACCCCCAACACATTAAGCGAAGCAAATACGCCTGATCGAGCAAGGGAGACTCACCTTCTTGGCTACTGTCTTCACCACTTTTGAGCCAAGCATGCAAATCTTTTTGGCTGGAATTAGCAATAGCACTGAATTATTGAGTTGGTCTTCCTCTCTTGCCGGTGGTCAATGCTGAACGCATATTTTTTGCATTTTTGGCATTTTCCAACGCTTTCTCGTCTTTTGTCTCACCAAGGTGGTTCCTAAGGTTAGCTTCTAGATTTTTCTTGGGAGGGCATAATTGAAAAAAATCCCCATAGTAAGTACATTTAACCTTAAACCAAAAGCTTTTAACCTCAATAGATGCAAGGTCTCCAACCACCACAAAAGGGATAGGGTCAGAAAATACACTCTGATTGACACAATCTACAACTTTGACACCATCATCTATTAAAACTTTGTGATCTGCAGCAGTCAAAATGACTGTTTTACCTTTGGGTGCAGCTGATTGAGGGTGATTACTGAAATCTACCCCCTTCCGTCTACACCAACTACGTATGTGTCCATTTGACATTATATGGCTCTTGCGGAAATTAGAAAACAAATTAGAAGCAATAACTTTTGTATGACCACCACTTCCACCCCCAAAATCCTTTTTGCATTCCTCACAGTAAACCTTTAAAAATCCAACCCCATCCTGGTCCCAAGACTTCAAAGACCAATTGTGGTCTTCAAGTGAAATTTGCTTAAGTTCATTTCTTAGCATTTGCTCCCCTTTAAAATATAATTCCATAGCTTCTTTAGGAATTAAAGTTGATGTGAGTAACGATGTAAAGACTGATACACTAACTCTAGAACCAGTTGTTGGATGTCCTAGTGAAGCTTCAACATTATCTGGACAACCAACACCATCAACTTCTATCGCCTCAGGCGGAACCGATTCCACGACAATGGACTCATCACCAACACGATGACGCTTATTCACACCATCAGCCTCAGACTCTATAGAAATGACATACATCTCTGGTAAAATGGTGTTCAATTTTTCAAGCTTCGATTTAATTCGAACTTTATCTTCCACATCCCAAAACAAGAACGGCCAATCTACTGCATCTGCATCTTCCAACCTGATCCGAAGGTCAGCACATGACTCACCTTCCTTTGCAATAATTGGACCAATCTTCTCTGGATTGCTCCATTCGTCCTCCAAAGAAAACAATTTAACCTTAAACGACATTGTGCACCTTAAGCCCTAACCACCAACATTCAACCCCATTCAGTATAACTAAAGTAACAACCATTCACATATTATATGGAACAAATTTGAAAAAAAATTGTAAATCATATTTGAAGATTGACGATTAAATTCCAAGAGAGAAATATAGCAATCAATATGCCGTGATACACCCTAAATTTTTATCTCATCATTTCTAAGTTACAAACATCACAGATGCAATCAAGGTTGTAGTTGCATGAAGAACAAACCTTTGTGCTCAGGAGACACAAATTTGTAGCTAGTCTTGACACTTCCACAATCAACACTTGGACCACAGTTGCCTAGGTGCATCGATACCACACAAACTTCACGAGCAGCTTCCGCACCCCTTCTTCAGGCTCCTCTGTCGCCTCCTTGTGGTCACAGCTGATGTAGCTTGCCATAGCTCCATGCAATGTCGAACCTCTGTTGTCCAACTTCCGCTCCCCTCTATAAGTCACCTCACTTGCGTTGTTGATCTAAAGGCGGCCCACACTCCATCTCCAAAAATCAGATCCACACGAGATCAAAGACCACAACCTAAACTTCACAGCGCCCAGGGCTCAATCCAAACACACAACTCAATCTCAGATCTCACAAGCGCAGTCATAACCATCAACCAAATTACAGATCTCGTCGACACAACCAAGCCCTACACACATCACCAGCTTCCAACATCACCACCAACTCACACACAGATCTCACCGCCACTAAGATTAGCCCCACCTCCAAAATTCAGCTCTCACAACAAGATCAGACTCAAAACCCTAACCAATTTACAACGTCCATGATCAAGGCAACACAAGCTATACAACCCGCAAACAACTTCACACTACCACATCAGCGCCACCACCATCATACAGCGCCTGATCCGTGAACTCTCCTTGTAGCGCAGCGCTTATACACCATGGCCACTATTGCACTAACTCTCTTGCACACGCATATTGGTTTCTCTCGTGATGTTCCTTTCCATCGTTCGTATTGCGCCCTCTTTGATCAATCACAACGCATGCAAGCTCGTTGACGTAGCTTCGCTCTGTCTAGCGTCGCATCACGCTCCTCACACCGTCGTACTTGTCCGCTCTCTCTAGACGCTAAACGCTCTCTTAGGGCACCAACCGCTCTTTCTCGCACGAGAGCTCTGTCTTCCCCCTCACTACAGCCAGAAACCCCCGAATCCCCCCTCGCAGGCTCGGGGGGAAGGAAAAATAAAATAATAAAAATTGTGAATTAGCTCGTATTACGTTGAATTCGGTCTTCATTAAAATTAAAAATTAAAAACACAAATTAAAACTACAAATTAAAGTTAAAATTAAAAATTAAAACTATTAGTTAAATTCAAAATTAGATTGAAAAGAATAGATAATATAAATAAAATAAAACAAATGAAAATAAAATTATAATACTTTATAATTAAGGAAAAAATTTATAATTTTTAACAAGCTAGGTTTGCATTCTTTTTATTTTTTCTAGCAAACAAGTTCTACATTTATTTATTTGTACCAAACTAGGTCTATCAATATTTTAGATAACAGAATAGAAGCCCCCTAAGAAGTGGGATTTAATTCAAATATAAGCAACATATATCTTGAGCCCTAAACCTTGAATCCCCTGTTGTATATGTGTTTATATTATGGAATTGTCATGCATATATCTCAATCAAAGGTGGCCCTCAAGGTGCCTTGAAGGAGCCAAGGAAAGTTTTGGATGTTTTCAGCTTCTTCATTGTATTATGACAAATTTTCTTGGCCCATTTTTATCAAGGCTAATTTATTATTAAAAAAATCCTATTATATGATGTTTTTGTATAGCCTAATTTATATATAATAGAAAATGTAGCATTTTATGGACCCTATAGTATCTTTCCATTTAATATAAAATTTGTGCCTTTTTAATTAAATGGACCCTATCTTTTAACTCACATGGTTCTCTAAAAAATTGCCAGTGACCTCCCCGGGTATGTGAATTGAACATGCTTTACTTCAAAACAGTTCAAGTCCAATCTTGAAGTCGCCGAGATCCAAGATATGGAATAATGACGTCCAACAAAGAATTCTATAAACTCGCTAAGGCATCAGAAGTGAACCACGTAGTAGGATTATAATTGAGTTTATAAAGTCGTGTTTGACACACTTTAAGTGTTGCAACGTAGTCGCAAACAAAGATATCTCTCTGCTGAGAGGATTTGATCGGATCATGCACTATTTCCTAGAGTGGCAAATATCATGTCAATGCACAGAGAACAAATATGTCACAGAGAAGTTCAAAGTTTTTACAAGCAGTTTCCCTCCTAGACTTCTTTGACTCCTTGTCAAGCCGATCCTCAACCATCTTGGCGATAAGTGTCTTGTACTCCAATACCTTGCTTAAGAGAGACAACATACACAACTACCTATAATTCCCCTGAAACTTGTCACAGAACAAGGACTCATGAGACAAAGCTTTCCATATCTTTGAAGAAGTACCACATTCACAGATTTTGTAGCATGCAAATAGTTCACGAAGGACTTGAAATTGACAAATTCAAACGAAGTTGTCATCATCATGCACATGTGAAAAGCATAAATGTGACACTATTTTTAAACCCTTGGTGTGCATGAGTTCAGTGACCTTAGTGAATTCTAGGTGGCGTTTGGAACTTGTTGAGGAGTACGCATGTACGGTTTGCAGCCGCGCCTCTATTTTTGCTATCACATGCAAATGTGACAAGGTCTTCACAACCAAATTTGTTCGGTTACTGAAGCAATGAATGCCCTCCATGTGGGAGGCAACCCTTTCTTGACCAATCTTGGTGACCCCCCTCTAAAACCTTGCTCATAGCAAGGCACATAATAGATGTAAATCACCAATACATTCAGCCAACCATAGCAAATAGCATTGATATCAATGAGAGAGCACATCATAAAGGCAACAAGCAGAACATAGAAATAGCCATGGAAACTCTTGAAACATACAGCTAGCCATGCAACAATTTGCAGTAGCAGATGAGGGAAGTTGCATAAACCTCAATGAACATCTCATACCTGAAATACCGCAGCATTGTCCGTACCGAAGGGTACCAACTTCAACTGCATGTCTCCCTACTTTATGCCACCCTTACCTTTGATGGCGTCAATGAAGCACATGGCTAACTTCAACGCCATTGCCCCCTCCGTAATCCTCTTCAATAACAACAGCATGGAAACCCTGGCAAAATCATGCACAACATAAGCATAGATAGAACTCCAAGAAACATTGTTAATAGTAGTGACTTTGTTGAATGTGATGGCAAAGTAGCTACAAGCCGCCATGTTCTCCTTAGTCCGCAGAACTATCTTCTAGTGGACATATTCGGCCATTGTCCATCCAGCCAAGTTGCTTCAGTTCTTGTGGCTCAAATGAGGAATCTTGAGGTCGTAAAGAACTTATGTATACTCTTGTACTCCACGATTGGGCAACGAGTTTGCAGTAGGTGAAAAATGGTTGCAAAATGCTGCAACTTCCGCACTTTCTCTCTCGGCACCTTGACCTTGACCTGCTGAGCTATGATTGGCCGGTTCAGCGAGTGGGATTTGTAGTGCACGACATACTTCAAATGACGACACCATTTGGAGATGTACACCTCGCCCTTCTCCACTTCTAAAATGGACAGATCCTTCTCAGCAATTCTTTTCTTGGCATGCTTCTCAAGCGTGCCTGTCTTTGGCCCCATTGTCACATGTGTGCCGCGTACCTCAGTGCAGATCCGATACCGAACTCTGTGGATGGTGGCCTCTCCATCTCCACTTATCATCTCTGCCTACGGATGCTGGATCGCCCATGTGTATGGCACATCCTCGTGACTTCATAACTCTTTCGCTTTGCTTTCTTCGCCTCAACCTTGGCATCATCCAAGTTAACAACCTCCACAACATTGTCACTTTTGTCTCTAGTTGAAATCTTGGATAGATCTGGGAGCCCCTTAGGACAAATCAACTTCACAGCCATATTTGCACACCGAAGGGTGCTCGATTTTCGAGATGCCAAGCTCTCCGCACCTCCACCAACAGTAGAGCTCATGGACACCGTTTTTGCTTGCGTCAGCACAGGTTCTTGGAGAAAAATTGGAGATCCATCAGCCCCATTTTGGCTACTTAAAAAGTAGGACCTGAGCACAGTGGTCTTCCAAATCTTTTGCACCACACTCATCTTCGTCGCCATCTTTCCTAGCCCCTCTTAAAGATCGCACAAGCAAGAAAGGCTTTTGCCGAAGTTAGAACCACGGACACCCTAAACTTGCAAAATTCACAAAAACTAGCAAGGGAGATCACAAGCACCTCAAAGATCACACACAAAAAGGAATAAAAAACAATTCTCTGCACAAAAACCATCAAGGGAGATCATAAAAACCAACAAGGAAAACCAACAAGCACTTCAAAGATCACACATATTAGAAACCGAAATTAACAATTATGTGCATGGAAACCCTAGCGTCGAACACCTTCCGTTGTTGAGTGCGTTGCAAGTCAATGACACAACCATTTGAAGGAAACCAGAAATCGTAAGCACACGGCCGACTACGTAGCAAAAATAATAGAGCATGAGACTTGTGGTGAGGATAGGGAAATTATAAAACGAAGTTTTGAGAACACAAGTTCCTCCACAGAAACCAAATCTGGCAACTAAGGACCAAGTACTTGCACAATTGAAAATATAATATGGCAATACGTGACTTTTTCTATTGCGCAAAGTTGGACGACCACTACTCGTTACTATGGCGCTCACTTGGCGCCAACTTCCATATTTAGGTTGTGATCAGGCAAATTCCCCTATCATCATTTTGTAAATTGACGCCACTCTGAAGATTAGAACGCAAATTTGATGATAGGTATGGTGAGAATACAGAACAACCACCTAGCATCCTAGCGAGTAGACATCCCTCATAGACGCTGACATGGAAAAATACCATTTAGTTTGCTTAAGGTTTTTCACAGGTTTTAATTAAATTTTGCGATTTGGTTATTTATAGCCAATGAAAAAAGGCTAGTAGAATGTGCATTTGTGCTGAGCTGCTTTTTACTTAATCCTTTAATCCCTAACGTCCATGAGAGCCTAGGAGAATCAACAAGACTAATAGATTAGGCAAAACATCATCTACACAGTGGATGCATTTCATTGTGACCCCACTTCATAGACATCACTGTATTTTGCCAATGTTTGCATGAAATGGAGATGGGTGAGATCCATTGAAAAGCTAATAAGTAGCTCTAAATCCGTTTAGAAGTCGTGAGAGACAATGGCCAATTGTGAAAAGAGTTACATGAAGAAAAGCACAAAAATTGACCCTACCAGGGCCTCCTAAGGGTAAAAGGGTTAAATTATGTAGCATTAGCTCATATTTACGTGTGCTATAATAGCATTAACACTTAAGGACAAGGTGGCTATGGATGATGGAAAATCTACAAGTGTAATAGATGATATTTTACATATTCTATTACGCTCATAGATTCTTCCATCAACCATAGCCACCTTGTCCTTAAAGGATTAAGTGATGCAACTTGTGGCATCTTTCTTTACATGCCAACTGTGTAAGCCAAAATTTGTGATTTTCTTTTGATGAAAGTGTAGTTCTTCTTCTATGAGTGTATAA
The DNA here is from genome assembly GCA_963971425.1 of Bryoerythrophyllum caledonicum. Classification (NCBI taxonomy): domain Eukaryota; kingdom Viridiplantae; phylum Streptophyta; class Bryopsida; order Pottiales; family Pottiaceae; genus Bryoerythrophyllum; species Bryoerythrophyllum caledonicum. Next base: position 26,279,866 of record OZ020519.1, on the reverse strand, counting down.
ACTTGTTTTTTTGCTTATCGTAGGTGAACCTATAGTCAAGTGTTTTTTAATTTAAAAAAATGCATGCCAAATTCATTTAGAAATTATTAAGTGAAGATGCCAAAATTATAAAAACTATTTTTTCACCAGATTTATCATATGGAGAGACATTAAAGGGAGGTGGGGCTTGGAGAAGCCCATATCTTTGGTTGTATGTTCATGACGGTTTGGATTTCAAGCCCCAAAGTCGTGGGTTCCATCCCCATGGTCATCAAAAGGTGCTAAATACAGAAGTATGATTTCTTGTTGAGATTTTCTTTATTATTATTTTGGATGGCAAACGGCCTTTTTCCACTTTGATTAGTTATTGCGCTTGGAGGTGTCCACGAATGTGTAATTTTTCTGTTGATAGCCTATCATCTTTTGAGTCTCTAGATTGGACGTGATACGATGAATCTAGAGTTAATAGAATGGTTGTGGCGAATTCAATGAATAGGGATGAAGAGAATTTACCCCGGAGGTTTTGTAGACCTCAAATGTTTGGAGCAACCTTGGATAAAGCCATTGCACCCACTCCAATTGTTTGGGCCCCCGTCCGCTCTCCAATTTGTGAAGTATGCGTTTTTTTTTTCTCATATTGCTGTGTGTGATGGATGTTGCTAGGGTAGGTGTCGTAGTACGTGTTGGCAATTATTCACATCTTAACACGAAGATACCCTTAAGGTAATCGTTCCCACAGAGAATCACCAAGAACTACAACGACTAACAACCAGCCTAGATATACACAATGTTAAACATACCACAATAGATACATCAAAAGAAAGAAATGAAAGGGTTAGATTACAATGCCTGAGCGTTAACTACATCCACCACCCCACTCTCGGTACAAGTGCTTTTCCCCGGGTAGGGGCCTACTTCGCTCGGAAGGTAGGGACCTTCGGGTAGGCAGGAATGCTAGAATGTGAGCAGTGAGCAGTGAGCAGTGAGCAGTGAGCAGTGAGCGGTGAGCAGTGAGTAGTAAGCAATCTATTTTTTTTAGTTGGGCACCCTATAACCACAGATTTGGGGTGATTTTCAAGAAACAATTTTGTATTGTGACCTATTTCTGTGGTATGAAAAAAGTTCAAAATGGGAGAAAGTTGGATTAAAAAACCCGGAAATAAACTATAGGGAGGATATTTGGATGAATGTAGATAGATGGATGAATGTAGATAGATGGATGAATGTAGATAGATGGATGAATGTAGATAGATGAAGGTAGATGAATGATTTCTCAGCTTATAGTTTAAAAAAATATAGCAACTTCTAAAATATTAGTAAAAAAAAGAAAAAAAAGAAAAAAAAAACCAGTGGAGGGGCTCTTCAGTACTGAGGAGGGCCCTGAGGACGAAACCAAGAAAAACAAAAAAAAAAAACAAAAAAACCAGCCGAGGGGCTCCTCGGTACTGAGGAGGGCCAAAAGGGCGAAACCACAAAAAAAACAAAAAAAAACAAAAAAACAAAAAACAAAAAAAACCAACCAAGGGGCTCCTCGGTACCAAAGAGGGCCATAAGGGCGAAACTACAAAAAAAAACAAAAAAAAACAAAAAAAAACAAAAAAAAACAAAACCAGCCAAACGGCTTCTCCGTACCGAGGAGGGCCATGAGGGCGAAACCACAAAAAAAAAACAAAACAAAAAAAAAAAAAACCAGCCGAGGGGCTCCTCGATATCGAGGAGGGCCATAGGGCGAAACCACACACAAAAAAAAAAAAACCAGCCGAGGGGCTCCTCGGTACCGAGGAAGGCCATGAGGGCGAAACCACGAAAAAAATGCAAAAAAATAAAAATAAAAATAAAAAACCAGTTGAAGGGCTCCTCGGTACCGAGGAGGGTCATGAGGGTGAAACAAAAAAAAAATTAATTTAAAAAAAAAATTAAAAAAATAGCGGAGGGGCTTCTCGGTACCGAGGAGTGCCTTGAGGGCGAAACCAAGGGAAACCAAAAAACAAAACCAAAATACAAAAAAAAAATTAAAAATTAAAAATTATCGCTCATTAAGGAAAATTCTCCTTAAGGGGTTATTCAAAATTGCCCATTTGGCACTTCAAACTTCTCCGTATATTTGAATACAAAAATTCTTGCTTCCACTACAATTTTACATAATTTTACAATTCTTGCTTCCACTACAATTTGAGTAAGGGGAAAAATGGCATCTTTGTCTCCAAAATTTTATGTAATTTTGAACACTAAAATTCTTGCTTCCACTATAATCTTCATCGCAGTGGAGCATTAGGCCAACGCAATGTGTGGGTGAATTGCAAACACTTGTATTATGTATACAGATTCTTGTGCAAGGCAAACCTGGAAGATGACAAGTAAATACATGCACCAAGTCTTAGTTTCAATGAAATACTACTCCTACTCCGCAATAGTAATCTCTAAGTTTTTCTTGTTTCAGTCATAGTAATTATGGCAAGTTATTGCGTCTTTATAGTTTAACTTTGAAACTACACAAAACTTTGGAGGGCCAAAATGGCTCCTTGGTACCGAGGAACCCTTTTGGGCTTCACAAAAAAACTTGTGAAGTTCAACGATTTTCACTTGTAGAAATAGTAGAATTTGTTGAGGAAAAACATTTTGAAACATGTTTCACTCGTTGTTGGGAACGGGTAAATTTTTTTTTAAAATTAGACAAAAAAATAAAATAAAAATGGGCCTAGTAGGCTCTTTGGCACTAAAATACCTCTTTTGACTTCTTTAAAATCTTGTAGTTCAGTGATTCATCTTCACTCTTGAGAGGTATATATTTTTATGCGGCATGAATTATGAAGCATTGTAAACTAACATAATTTTTGTTTCCCATTAAATTTCATGTCGCTCATAGATAAATTTTTGTAAAACTAGATGAGATTTTGAATGGATGCCCTAAACCTCATTCATCCATAAACTCTGTCCATCCATGAAATATATCATCCAAACTTATTCATCCATTTAATGATGTAAAGTAGTCAACTCCATAGTAAAGTTTGGTTAGGTTTGTCCCTAAAATTCAACATTTATTATCATGTGAAGCAATTTCATAGCCCATTTGTAAGTGAAAAATCACAGAAGACATTTGTAAACCACGGTACTAGGTTGCAAAATTTTACTTTTTAAAGAAAATTCCAAATATCATTTACAAACAATTCCTATAATTAGAATATTCATGTCCATTTTTATCCTCCCCCCTCACTGCTCACCGCTCACCGCTCACTGTTCACATTCTAGCGTCGTTGTTCGGGTAGGGACCTACCTCGCTCGGAAGATAGGGGCCTTCGGGTAGGGACCTACTTCTACTTAGTCCTATTTTAGAGGTGGGGTTATCTTTACACCTATACACACTATAGACATCCACAGTACATGAGTACCCGGATCAAGATTATATCACCTCGGACGATGGTCCGTGGACTCACAGAGATTTTAGTGTTTGACACAAGTAAGGACTATCCTTCCTCCCATTCTCTCCTGCTACCTCTACTCACTCACTTGGATGTTTATGGTGTCACTGAGATCCCCTCGAAGGGGAGGTAGGCCCATGTTACCGAAACTAAAAGAGACGTAATGTAAGTGAGGAGGGGGCTTGCCCCCTACTATCCGGACCTCTTTTAGTCTCCCTCAACATCCGATGCGGCTGGAGGCAGGATGCTTCCGGGAACAACACTAGCCTTCACAAACGATGCCAATCTGACGCCGAAAGGTCATTCAAGACTTGCTATGATCCTTTCACGTCTATCACTCCCGCCTTGTCTTTTCCTAGACATTTACAATCTCACCTGTTATTCCCACCCACACGGACTAATCTACTTGATGGAACAAGGAAAAAACTGTAATTATTAGAGTTAGAGTCACACCTCTACTAACTATCTTCTCACCTCACCTATTGTTCCCGTCCACCCGGAGTAACTCTACTTGATGGAACAAGGAAACAATGAGTGGACGGTTAGTAAGAACTTGAGGAGTGGACTACTTGAAATGGCACTGACAATCACGTATGGAATCCGAATTCTCCAACCATCGAAGGTTTTCTGAGAGCGTAAGTTTAGAATTAAACTGAAAGCAAATACACACATCAAGCAGTCAAGAGAGGTGCCATGAGACTCCTCTCTTATACTCCCAAGAACTCATACAAACGTCCAAAGGCAAACGATACCTTCTAACTAAAAATGACGGATTAACTACTCTTGGCGGCGGTGGCTGCCATTCCACACGACGTGCACCGTCAGAAGGTAACTTGTTACACAAATCCCAAGGCAAAACCAAGTCAAATTCCAAAGTCAACGCGGGGCCTAATCCGCGAATGAACAGTGACCTACCAACAAAGATTTTGACCCTACTTCCAAGTCAACTCCTCAAGTCTTCTCTTCTCTTTCCTCCTCCTCCGCTTCTTTGTACTCTTGCTCGCAGTCGGGTTTGTCGCAGCCTTTGCGAGCGTCACAAGAGGTGATAACAGATCTGCAGATGAAGAGGGTGCTGATCCGGCCATAGATGACCATGGTAAGGCCTCCATCGGAGTCAAAGAGGCATCCGGATCACTCGGAGTGAGTAGCACGGAAGTCGTGCCTCGGACTAGGCCGGAAGGGCCGGTACGAGGCTCGGAGTTCCAATTAAGGCCTCCTATACGGAGGTGTGTCCCAACTTGACCTCGGTCCGTACTGGAAGGTGCAAGTAAGCCGAACTCTCACTCGTGGTCTTCCCAAACGGAGATATACCCTGTAAAGGAGTAACCATTGATGTTGCGCGAACGGGGTCTCCAAGAGAAAATTGATGAGGTAGAATCGGGCGAGGAGGCTCCATCGTGGTATCCAAGCTATCATTTCTTCCACTCTATACCTGCGTGGTGATATCTGAAAGGAAATGATAAGCTGTAACCTCCACATGGAGTATTCGAGACGGGAAATCAGGGCTGTCGAGATCAATCACGCCTTTCCCTGTGGGAAGTCTTTGGTCTCCTAAGCCTTGCTTCTCTGAATCTGCCTCTGAACCAGAATCGTCATCCTTGTCCGAACTCCCTGAATCCTCCACAAACTTTGATAGGATATGGGTGAGGTTTCTTACCAACAACCTCATCTTAGCATAAGCATCTTCAATCTTAACGGTCTGCTCCACCATGAAGGCAATCACCTTCTTGCTAGAAATGTGGCCATCCCTCTCCAATCGAGCATCAAACATCTTGGCTTTCATTACTGCATTCGCCGAGACGTGCAATGCTTCCTTCACCTGCTGTAATGCCAAGGTCGAGGCATTGGCTTGGAAGAGAGCTTCCTTGCAACTCTTCTCGGCTTCCATTGCCCGGCTCTTCATCTTGGTCACCTCCAGAGTAAGCTGGTTAACCTTCTGCTCCATAATGCGGAGGTCACCCACTCCTCCAATCTTCTCCTTGGCCGCAACGACGAGCCCTTGGTAAGGGGGGTTGCCGAGAAGGCTGCCCAACTGTTCCAATGTCTTATCGACATCGTCCACATATACCTGAAGAGCCTCTACCAACTCGGAGGCACGATAAGTCTTTCCTCCAAGCTGAGCTAATGCTGTAGAGGCTGCGCGGGCGGCAACTCGGGTCCGGGTGGAAGGTGCTCATCCTCGTCCAACTCGTTGACGCTTGGGAGGTGGTAGTGTTTCCCCCTCTAACTGCGATGAGCTGCTCCCTCCTTCCGATCCAAGCTTGGGTTCCGACTCCGTCCCATCAAACTTCTTCATCATGAGATGAGTCCCATATGCCATGGCTTCCTCCGCGGTAGTTTCCTTGAAGTGATGATAGAGGTGGATCGAGAACGGAGCAAGGGGGGAACGTTTGGTACTGTTGACACTCTTGGTTAAACGGAGAACCACATCCTTCACAATGACCGCCCAATTCACCACCCGTTCTCCAAAATAAGATCCATACACAATATTAGCAAGGGTGATTGTGACTCGGGTAGGTTTCTCCGAATGTAGGATCGGTACAAGGAAGGAGAAGACCGGTTTGGCCTAGAGGTCTAGGCAATCACTTACTGTATATCCATTCTTGGCGTCCTTGGTGCTGAAACGTCCTTTGGCATACTCTTCCTTCTTCAAACTGGTCCAACTTGCCCCCTGTCGTGGGAAGTTGTACACCTCCTGCCACCTTCCCATGGTCCACCGGTCCGGGCAAGTGTGGATGCTATCATCTTCTCGTATTGGTAAAGGATTCTGTCGTAGCTCCTGTACAATGGACTCTACACGGAAACTTCAATAGAAGTCCAGAAATGATAGACAACCCATACGAAGAAGGTCTTCTTGGAGCTCGGTTAGCTCATGAGGGTCTTTGGAAATAGCCGGGGAGATGTCCTTGGCCATGGAGCTTGTTGGGTGGGAAGCGGCTATTTCCCTTGCTTCAGGTTGGTGAGGGGGTTCTTCCTTACCTGCTGGTTTGCTCCTTGCTCGGATAAGTATGCCCCGGCTAGGACTGTTTGTCGTGCTCGGATCCCTTCTTCAGGAGTTCATAGTCGGCCTCTACGCTTCACACGAGGCTTCCTAACGCACCCGAGGCTCCCTCGGCTTTGTTCACGGTTCTCCTGGCTCGGATCCTCGCTTACTTCCCTCACAGCCCGGACTCTCTCTCCCGCTCGGTAGCTCGGACTCTCCTCACTACTCTCACGGCTCCCAACAGCTCGGACTCTCCTCACCGCTTCACGGCTCCCAACAGCTCGGACTTTCTTTACTACTCTTCACGGTTCGGGCTCTCTCTCTCCTGCTGAGTCCCTCTGCCGTCCAAACTCTCTCTCACACTCAGTCCCGCAGCCGCTCGGACTCCCCATAGCCCGGACCCTCCTTCTGCTCGCGGACTTCCAGCAGCTCGGACCCTCCTTCTGCTCGCGGACTTCCAGCAGCTCGGACCCTCCTTCTGCTCGCGGACTTCCAGCAGCTCGGACACTTCTTACTACTCTCACAGCTCACAGCAGCTCGGACTTTGCCTCACTGCCCTCTTGGCTCAGATTCGGACCCTCTCCCTCGCTCCGTGCCTCACCTGCTCGGGCTCCCAGCAGCTCGAACAACACTCTCGCTTGGGTCCCAACAACTCGGATGGTGCTCTCGCGTCGGTCTTTGCTCCCCTTTGGATCCTCGCTCACCTTCGGTCTCGGACCCTTAATTACTGCCATCGGTTTCCCAGCAGCCTAGATCATGCCTCACTGCTCTCGGACTTACAACAGCTCGGACTCACCTCACTGCTCTCACGGCTCACAACAGCTCGGACTTTGCCTCACTACCCTCGTGGCTCGGATTCGGACCCTCTCCCTCGCTCAGTGCCTCACCTGCTCGGACTTATAGCAGCTCGAGTGGCGCTCTTGATTGGGCTCCCAACAGCTCGGATCTCGTCCTCTTCCTCGGCTCGGAGTTCGTCCTCTTCCTCGACTCGGAGTTCGTCCTCGTCCTCGGCTCAAGGCCTCTCCTGCTCGGGCTCGGAGTTCGTCCTTGTCCTCGGCTCGGTGCCTCTCCTGCTCGGCTCCAACAACTCGGGTCTCGTCCTCGTCCTCGGCTCGGTGCCTCTCTTGCTCGGGCTCCCAGCAGCTCGGATCTCGCCCTTGTCCTTGGCTCGTACCCCTTGTTCTGTTCTTGCTTGGCCTCGCTTTTGTAGCCCCTCTCTAGACTGGTTGGTGGCTTCGGCGCTCCTGCCAGGGCTCCTTCCTCGTGTTTTTCCTTAAGGTTGCCGAGCTCGTTACTGCGAGATCTTCTCTGTTGGAGTTGCTCCTTCCTCGCTGGAGCTGCTCCTTCCTCACTGGAGTTGCTCCGTCCTCGTTGGAGTTGCTCCTTTTGGGTTTGAGGAGGCTGGGTCTCGGGTCGGGCTCGTGGCTTGGCCATTGACTCGGGTCCAAGGTTTGGGTCTGAGGCCCTTCCTTATCTTGTTTAAGGGGGCACTTAATTCCTACATTTGTTTCACGCTAATTCTACCTACGTGCTAATTCTAGTTTAGATCAAATCTCAAACTTAACCCTTTGATCTAATTTTATCATTCCCAACTACTTAACAAAAAAAAATATAAAAATTCGTGGCAGGACAGTAGGTACTAGATTGATTGCGACGAGGGTGTCCCGAAGTGCCCACCACCTTGTTGCTCATACGAGGTTGGTGTTGTCTCGTCCCCGATAGTGCCGGGGGAAGGCCCTCGCGGTCCTGCTGTACAAACCTCGGGTGCCCCAAATAGCATGGTCTTCCAACATCTACGCGACCACGGATTGACGCGTGTGAATTTTGGAGACTTGTTGCAAGGCTTGGGGGTGACGGTCCAATGCAGCGTCTTCCACTCTACAAGATGAAAAATTGAGTTAGCATCCCGGATTTCCACTCGTGTTTGAAACAATGGATGAAAGTTGTTCATCCTCACCTTAAGCGCTCGTATGCGCTTGTATACCGGGCAAGGGAAGTTGAAGATGAACTGAAGATGCGCTAAAGCTAAAATGAACTGAAGAATCACGGTTGGACATGGGAATTATAGAGTGGGGAAGACATCGTCATTCAACCAATAGGCGGTTGATTGGAGGTGTCTATTTGTTTTTTAATTTCATTCAATTAAGGCATGACGGCCGGTAGGCGGTTGATTAGGGGTATCTTCTTAATTTTTTTTATTCAATTAAGGCATGGCGGCCGGTAGGCGGTTGATTGGAGGTATCTTTTTAGTTCACTTTATTTTTATTGGCACAAGAAAGTTGATTGGGAGTATCATGAATGCCATGGACAGCTAACACTATTTGTCAACTTCTTTGCAATTAGTGTATTAGGGTAAGTACACTATTTGTGATAGTACACTAAATGCAATATTTAGTGTACAGTCATCCCTCCCATAAATTATACCTCTCTTAAGTTATAATAGAGTTTTCCTGAAAGTTTGAGTTTTAAAGGGTGGCTACCTTGTGTCAGCCAAAAATACCCAGTGCAACATCCTTTAAGGACCTTGTGTCTTTCTCTATTCATCAAAGCATAGTGAGATTTAAATACGGCAATATTTGCAAGGTGAAAGTTCTCACCCTCCATATTTTATGGGCCACGTGCATGGAACAAGCTAATGTAAGCAAATTAGTAATTTGGAGTCACCAATGCCACCTTGCATCTTTGTTTGGACGGTGACTGTGCCTAGATGATTAACCCTGTAGCATGTTGGTTGGCTGACAAAGCACCATAATTCATGGAATAAACCCCAAAGTTAACCAAAGCACCATGTTTCTCAAAAACAAACCTTGAGTACTTTCAGGAAATCTCTAATGCCACTAACTTAAAACCTCAGCAAACTATAACCTTGACTAATTTCTAACCCTGCTCACTGACACCACTTCTTACGTGTCTCAACATCAACACTCCATTTTAAGCTTCATTTTAAGCTTCAGGATGCAAGGATGTTTGGGAGGGTTGACTGTATGTTGAATGTCTGGGAGGGTTGGTTCTCTGCTGATGTCACAATTCCTGCATAATTTGCTGATAATAATCTGATGGCCATGTTTGTTGGCGCGGACAGGACGTCCCCACGCTCGGACTTACCCGAGGTGGGCCCCTGTCTAATTGCATGGGTTCATTTTTCTGGCCCTCCCATTTTAGGGGGTCAAAGGCTTTTTTTGGCTTTTTTTTTACAAAATTTGGGCCTATGGCCTCAGTTTACTCTAAAGGTCCCCCTTTGGCTAAATTTAGGCCCCCATTCAAAAACAAAATAGGGGCCAGGTTTTGGCCCCACCACCTCATCCCCACCCGATAAGTCCAAGCATGGGGGATGTCCTGTCAGATCGATGTTTGTCTGTTGTCTTTTGTCATAATCCTAGGCACTGTTGTGGGTCCATTATGGCCAGGGCAAATTGACCCCTCACTAGGAGTTACCCACAAGGCCACGAGGTGGTGGGGCCAAACCAGGACCCTATTTTATTTTTGGATGTGGCTCTATTTATAGCAAGGGAGGGTCTACGCGGGTTTACAATGGCCATAGGCTCCAAATCTGTCTAAAAAAAATCCAAAAAAGCCTTCGGACACCCCAAAGTAAGAGGGCCAGAAAAATGACCCCATGCAATTAAGACAGGGCTCACCTCGGGTAACCCCCTGTGAGGGGGTCAATTCGCCCTGGCCATCCATTATCTCATTTGGCCAATGGCTGTATGGAATACGGTGGCGCAACTTGCGTTTTATGCAATGATAAACTTGAAATGTGGCGCTTTTAGACAGAGTGGCACTTTTGGAGTAGTAAACTTGGGCTAAAAGTAACCAAATCTCTACTAAATTCATCACTAACTTTGAACCTCCGCTAAGTTCTTACCACCTCCAGCCACCGGCGCTAGAGTCAGCATCCCGTCACTCTCCAGTTCCTCTGCAGCCCCGCTTCCTCTTCTCCAACACACATGTCCATTCACCTTCCCATTCACTCTTCACAATCCACCTGCTGACCCTCTTCCTCTTCCTCTTCCTCATCGTCCGCCTTCTTAACCCAGCCCACACCATCCGAACAAGCCATCTTTCGCCCTGCGGCATCCGTCTCCACCATACTCAACATGGGCGACGTTACAAAGAAGCGCTGGCTGCCGCTCGAAGCCAACCCCGACGTCATGAACCAGGTCATCTCTCACTTCCTCATCATGTTGGTCATCTCAAAGAGCGCCAGTCGTTTTATACCAAAATCTCATGTCTCAGAGGTGGAACAATCACACAAGGCTGATCTCCTTTTAGGGATACATGTTTTTGATTGAGGGCAGCAATTCTATACGACTGACCCATGGTTGATTCATGTCTTTGTTTCTCTCTTCATGTTTCTGATCCGGGGTGGTAATTCTACACCACTAACCAGGAAGTGGTCATTGTTCTCTTCATAATTTATTCTATACCACTAACCCATTTGTCGCATGGCTAGAAGGAACACATGCTTGATCCTCTTTTAGGGATACATGAGATTTTGTTTTCTCTTTGTGTTTATGATCCAGGGCAGTTGAATTCTATGTCACTAACATCTGGCTTATGGGTTGAATGGACACTTCATGAGTTGATGGGGTGGGAAGGGATTTGTGGATCCTTAAGCTCTCTTCTCTCTTGTGATGCAGACATGGGCGAGGGTTTGGTTGGAGTTGGTCTAGGGTTAGGGTTTCATGTTAATGGATGGTGTTCATGGAATGGGGGTTGGAGAGGCAATGTGGGAGGTCAGATCCTTGATATGGAGATGTTTTGTTTGCACGTGAGTTTTTCCCCTGATGAGTCTGCTTGATTGTCGGCCTTCTTCGTTATCAGCTATCTAGGGTTTAGTGGATTTCGATGTGATGAGATGTTGAGAGTTGAATTGTGGATGGGTTGCGCTGCAGTTCTTGCACAAGCTGGGATTTCCAACCGATGCAGGGTGCCACGACGTGTTTGGGTTCGATGACGACCTCCTGGCCATGGTTCCATCCCCTGTTCTTGCAGTGCTCCTCCTCTTCCCCATCACCAAAGAGGTATGCTGCTCCCTGAGTTTCAATTTTTGGTTTGCCATGTCACATTTTTCACCCTCCCTTCGGTGGCTATGGCAGTCTGAGGAAGCAAGCCATGCGGAGCAGGCGCAGATTGACAATTCAGGAGCCAGAGTAAGCCGTTCTGTCTATTGTATAACCCGGATGGAACTCTTGATGCTTCTTTTTTCTTTGTCTTAATAAAAGATGATGCATGGCAGGTTAGTGAGAAGGTTTATTTCATGAAACAAACTGTGGGGAACGCTTGTGGAACGATTGGCCTGCTTCACGCCGTCGGCAATCTGGCGTGCAATTCTCTCGTAAACCTTGGTATGCATCCTGTAATCTAATCATTAATGCTAATTTTCGAAGCACCCTCAAAATGACTGAGGGCTGTATTTTCTTACAGCCTCATATTTCACATCACTGGAAATTGAGTATGATCTTCACTAATTACCCTACCTCACTATTTACAACAATCAGTGTAGTTTGAGGTCCATGCTTTCATCGGTATGCCTGCTCAGTATTGGCGTTTTGATGGATTGTTTGCAGAGGAAGGCTCTTATTTGCAGCGCTTCGTCAAGCGAACTTCTACCATGTCTCCGGATGAGGTATAATGTAGTTTCTGAACGCCCCAATTTTTTTGTAAGTTTTATATCAGCTGGTGCAAGTCGGATGTTGTTGATTTTGACATATTGTGGATACAGAAAGCGCACTTTCTCGAGACAGACACTGAGTTGGAAGATGCACATTCGTTGGCTGCGAGTGGTGGCGATACCACGGTAAATATCCAACAGTCTCTCCAAGTTGTTTTTTGTGTGTAAATCTTCCAGTCTGAGGGTTTTGAGCCTGTCTATCAATTACCCCATAAATTTTTTAATGAATGACTGAATGTATCCATCACCGCCGACTCGCACAAAATGTACTGCACTTTTTTCCATCTCCTTAGTCCTATATCCAGTTACCTTGCGCTTGGCACAATACCAAAATGGTGGTAGGTGATTGGTGAATAGCATGTGTAAGAGAATGGATTAGTCTACTTACAACTGTACGGTCGACAGGAATTTTAATAATCCTAATAAAATTCTATCTCACTTAAACTAACTGGAATAATGTCCTACCTTTTGGAACATTACAAAACCCCTTGCATTGTCAATGGGATTGTTAAGGACTTAGGTATGGCTTTTTACCACCCTGTTGTGGGTTTGAATCATATTAACTGAATGGTGTTTCTTGCAGCCTCCAGATATTTCAAGCTCAGTGGACCTTCATTTTGTTTGCTTTGTGTGTGTTGATGGTACATACCCTGCACCAATTGATGTAGCTTGGGCATGATGCTTCATAGGTCTGGATGAATATCATGTAGAATATCCTCAAGGTTTAGATCCTTTTTAGATGAAGATGCTCAAAGAACTCATTCTGTATATTAATGTCGGTGTGCAGTAGGTTTGTATGAGCTCGACGGCAGGAAGAAGCAGCCCATCTACCATGGACCATCCTCACAGGAAACAGTGCTCCAAGTCTCTCTCAAAATCTCACTCTTGTCTATCTTGCGCTTAAAAAAACAAATTAAATATAAACATTCTGCTCCATCCATCTGACATTTTTCACTGGTCTGTGCAGGATTCCGTGAAGGTGGTTCAGGAATTCATGTCTCGCTCCCCAGACTCGGTCAGTTTCAACGTCATAGCTATTGCCAAGGGCGACTGATCCGTTTCGCAACGTGGTGATGAGCGTGCACTCTTAATTCATTACATAATCAGTCTACTTAGTGAGTTTGTCTCTTCTTGCAAGGTATTAGTTTACGGAACTCAGGATTTTCTACATGTACATCTCACTTGCGACATTTGCCTTGCTTTCATCTTCCATCTCTGCCATCGCAACTCTGGCCCAATTGGCACTTAGACTATTGGATGTTTTCGATGATAGAACGGAGAAAGACCATCACACAATTTTGTGCTTCTTTCTTTGCGGATGCAAATCTTGATGCCATCTGAAACTATTCATCACAGATCACAAGTGTCTCGGACGTGTAAATAATAACTCTTGTCGATAGTAAACAGCGGCATGTTACTAAAAGATGAATTTATAGTGTAACCTACCTGTATCACCTGGTGAAAGGCTTTCGCTCGTAGTCAGTTGTGAAGGTAGCCCATGCTTTTCTGTTCCACCCATCTTCTGCTTCTTTTCCTGATGCTTCAAGTTATTGGAAAGAGCGAAAGATTGGGGGCTTCTTTTTACCATAATTTCATGCTAGGTTACCATCATGAATCGTGCTTCTGTCTGCCGTCACACGTTCCTCCGCTTGCTGTCCTTGAGTTGTGCTCTGGCTCTTCTTCCCTCACTCTTTCTCGTTTCTTCGTTGATGAGAGCGAGAGGAACATCCAATGTCAATGTTCTTGACATTTCTTCTGTTCAACCGGGGTTTAACGGACTCCGACCTCGCCATCGGTTTACTTCATACGATGAGTATCTCCAGCTGCAGCTGAACAAGACGCTGAACGTGAAGCTGCGGAAGGTGTGGGGCACCACAGACTGGCGCCGCAAGATCAACGTGTTCTCTCCGCTCTTCCGGCGACTCCTGGACCAAGGCTTGCTGCACCGACACCAGAAGGTGCTGTGCATCGGAGCGCGCCTCGGGCAGGAGGTAGTGGCGTTCAAGGAGATCGGCATCGCGAACGCAATCGGGGTCGACCTCGTCCCCGCGCCACCGCTCGTCATCTACGGCGACATCCATCGCCATCCCTTCCCCGACAGCACCTTCGACGTCGAATTCTCGAACATCCTCGATCACGCCTTGCTCCCGCACCGCTTCGTCTCTGAGATTGAAAGGACGTTAAAACCTCACGGCGTCGCCATCCTGCATGTCGCGCTGCACAGGAAACCGGACAAATACTCCGTCACTGACCTCCGCTCCGTCGACGCCCTTGTCTCGCTATTCCAACGCTCAGACCTCATCCATATTCGCTCGGTCGACGCCCTCGGTCTGGACACCGAAGTCGCAATGCGGAAGCGAGGCGCCATCTCTAACCTCTCTCTCTCCTGCGCGAGAACCTCACAAGCCGTCATTGCCCACGCGGAGCCGCTCATCACGACAGAGCCAACCAAGCCCTGGCTGGCATTCAAGAAGAACATGCGCGGAGTGCGTTTCCTCCCGTCGCTAACCTCCATCGCGAACCGCACGCGCTACCTCTACTTGGACCTCGGCGCGCGCACCTGGAACTCCAGCATCGGGAGCTGGTTCAAGCGCCACTACCCTCACCACGACCACCCCTTCACCGTCTACGCCATGGAACCAGACCCTGCCTTCCAGGCGAGCTTTGCGAACCACTCCGAGGTCATCTTCCTCCCGTTCGCGGCCTGGACCCGGAACGAAACTCTGGCGTTCGGGACGTCGAAAATGGGTAGAATTCATTCGGAAGGGTTGTACAAAGTCCAGGGGGTGGACCTCGCAGAGTGGATGACTTCCGTCTCGAAGACGAACGATTTCTTGGTGGTGAAGATGGACGTCGAAGGCGCGGAGTTCGAGATCCTCCCGAGGCTGGTGGAGACGGGCGCGATCTGCCTGGTGGACGAGCTCTTTCTCGAGTGTCACTACAACCGGTGGCAGCGCTGTTGCCCCGAACGCACCAGCAAGTACACACGGAGCTACCAAGACTGCGTCGCGCTCCTGCAGTCGCTGCGGCGAAGCGGCGTGCTGGTGCATCAGTGGTGGTGATATCTCACGTTCGATCTCGGAATTTGGTTGATCATGATCTCCAACGTAAGATTTCGATCTCCGCGTATCAAAAATTGTCTTCGCTGTACAGATAAATTTTGGAATAATATATGCAGTACATGCAACTTTCCGAAAACCTGGTTGATGACTCTGAAATTCAACTAGCTATTATTCTCGTGATACCACTCTGATACCACGCTGATACCGCCATGATACCTTGTCAACGCCCGGGCGGGTATTACATGTGGAAGATCACTTCATGTCGAGGGATGATTAGATCTGCATGGGTGAACGTTGCGCAGGCGATCGATGCATGCAATTAACATGTAGCCTGATCACAAACTGGACAACAGTAGTTGCAATGATGGAAAACCACACCAAGAAGTATGGTACCATAATCACACGTTGGTAACAACTTCAATGAGCCGGTGCAGCCATAGTACAAGTTCCCGCATCATAAATATAGTAACAAAAATCAGTAGACCTAGCTCTGCATGGTGGAAAATTCCTCGTTGACAGAAGCTTGAAGATTTCCAGGAGATATGAGGGAATTGATTTCAGGAGGATATTTCGCAAGATTTTTCGTAGGAAGAAATGAGGTTACGTCCTATTTAGTATTTTCTGCACACATGAGAGGGTCATCAGAGCCATGATGTCTTGGGCGCAGCCGGTTTCAGCTTACCGCAATACATTCTGCGTGTGCTGGATGCTGTCCTTCCTACTGCTGTTCTACTGGCAGCGCAGTTTGAGGGCGACAGTGGTAGTTCCGCTGCAGCGGCCGTTTCCGAACCTGCGGCCGCATGTGTTCAACCTGAGTGACTTCGGGGCGGCAGGAGACGGCACGACGGTGAACACCCGGTGCTTCGAGGACGCGGTGGCCGCCATCCGGGAGGTGGCCCTGGAGGGCGGCGGGCAGTTGAATGTAGCGCCGGGGAGATGGCTTACAGGCCCTTTCAACGTGACGAGCAGGATGACTCTGTTCCTGGCCGAGGGCGCCACCATCGTTGCGAGCCAGGTAACGTTGCCGATTGCCTTCAAAATAAGTGCACATTCATGTAAAGGTGGAGAATTGAGAGGCTTTCACAAAGTAGACTTTCACAAAGTGACTTTCACAAAGTAGGAGATAGCATCTTCACGAACCATCTTTCTCCTCAAAAACCAAAGGAATCGTATGAATTTAGCAATCACTTGGGTAATGGATTAATATTTGTGGTTCTTTCCTTTTTAACTTGTTAACGCCTACAGGGTCAATCCTTTGCTCATGTAACTCTTTCCACAAATGGCCATTGTCTCTCACGTAAAGTTGGAGAGCTACTCGTTAGCTTTCCAACTGATCTATCTGATCTCCAATGGGGCAAATTACAGTGATTTCTGTGAAGTGGGGTGGGGACAAAATGTAGTCACTGTATAGATGATGTTCTGCCTGATCTATTAAGCTTGTAGATTCTCTTTGGCGTGAAAGGGTTATGAATCACTTACTAGTGAACTGTAGGAGATAGCGCCTCAACCTCTCATTCGCAGGTCTACCATCTTTTTCTCTTGGCAATTATATGCTGAATAACATGCAATTTTGTCCTTTCCAGTGAATGATTCACTCACTGTGAGTTGGTTGCAGGCTTGAGCAGCTTGAAGCACCATTGTTTGCTCAATGACAATGTGTTGCAGCTGATCTGGCAGTGGTGAAAGTGATAGGACTTTAAGTAGGTGAGTGAGTGAGTGGGCATGTTGGTGCATGCAGGATGTGGAGTTGTGGCCAATTCTTGCGCCGTTGCCGTCATACGGCCGCGGTCGTGAGCTGCCAGGCCCACGTTTTGGCAGCCTCATCCATGGCCAGCACATACATGATTTCGTTCTCACAGGTAATTCACATGGTCCAAAAACCAATTGTTCCTTAACTCTTTAAAGATGAGAAGCCCATAGGAGGTCATCCTTGGAGTAATTTGCAACTTTGCTGAACCGATACTTCATCTTTGTTTGATCTGCAGTCTAAGTTAAGTTCCTTGGATCCATGTGCTTCCAACGATGCGGTGAGAATGTGCACCAGAGTTTGGCGAGTGTACAATAATGATCATTGATGTTTGTTGTGACTAGTCGTGATGAAATACATGAGTTTATAAGGCCTGGTCACCTCGTCCTTCAAGGGTTAAGGGTTAAAAAATAAAAAAACACTCACTCTCTCTTTGTGCCTCTTTCACCAGCGAGTCATACTTTCATACTTTCATGTAAAAGGAGCCTGGCAGCTCTTTCATGTTCGAAATTAGGAGGGCACTTGAGAAGGAAAAGCATGGAGTGCAAACTCTAACTGTTAGATTTCCAGCTCACTAACAGATCAGGGGGATGTTGGGCATATTGATGGTTGGAATTTTACATGACTTTCAAGATGCAAATTCTAACATTCTAAGGTTTTTTTTTAATGAAACAAATTCTGTTGCTGTTGGGTTTGATGAAGTTACCAGTAGGGGATGTTAGAGTTATCACATGTGAAATCCATCCATCAAGTTGGCTTGGCAAAGAGCTCAAGGTGAGGATAATTAACCCTGAAACATCATTCAGGAACTGGCACTTATTTTAGTCTGTAGAATATTTTATTTTTTTAATAATATTTAGTAAGAGTTACACCTTCAAATTAAATATTCATCCACTAACATTTTTCATCTGGAGATCATTTCAATATCTAAACCTTGTCGTGTTCAAATATTGTCGTGTTCAAATACAACACCGTACACGCAAAATACTGTGGCTACAAGTGGATCATTATGACATTCAAGGGGTAAGCTCCAAGAGCACTCCTAATCCTTCTCCAGTCACTCTCTCTCCGGACTGAAATGACATGGCCACACATATGAATGCATGGTGCAGGTCATAATGGGAGTATTGACGGGCAAGGTACATGGTGGTGGGAGCAGCATAGACAAAAGAAACTGGGCTACACCAGAGGCAGGCTTGTGCAGTTGATGTGGTCAAGTGACATCTTGATTGCGGATGTGACTCTACAAAACTCTCCGTTCTGGCACCTGCACCCTTACGACTGCTCCAATGTTACCATACGCGGAGTCACCATTCTAGCACCCCTCGATGCACCTAACACGGACGGCATTGACCCAGGTAACTTAAACATTCACCCTTCCCCTTCTCCCACCTTCCATCCTTGCCAGCTAGCAGGTCACCATCTTCTAGAAGTTGCTTCACATTACGTTTGGATCTTGTATGATTTTCTTCGCCAACTAGATTTAAAAAATATCCTGCCTCATTGCAATATTTCTCCTAACCCCTAAAGGACCAAGGCATTTTAGAGGAAACTCCACTCCATTGATTAAAAATTGCCAAGATGAACATTTTGAGAATGTAACTGTAGGATCTTCTTCTAAACTTACATGAGATGATGTTTTAAAAAAATTGTGAATTTTGACTATACGGATTGAGAGATAATTGCAATCGAAGTGAAAAAATTAGTCCCCTAAACAGACACTTGGTTCTTGAGGAGCTAAACCTTACCCTCTAATCGTCTTACATTGCTGGAAGCTTCTAGAAAGGTGATGATATACCAAAGGAAGAATAGAAATTTGTGTTCAACAACATGGAGTGGTTTTGACAAATGTGAGAAATGTTTGACTAAATTTATAATTCATACGATTCATTAAATTACTATTTGTAAGACTATTCAGTGAGGGATTCGTCCAAAATAGACACATACATGCATATGTAAGAGTATTCCAAAGCTTTCTTTTGCATGTTTTGACAGTTTAGAATGCTCAAAAGAATTTACACTAGATTCTGACCGTTGACTTCCTTGTGGAAATCCAGACTCTTGTAAAAATGTGTTGGTGGAGAATTGCTACATTAGTGTGGGAGACGATGCCATTGCAATTAAAAGCGGCTGGGACACGTATGGCATTGAGTACAATCGCCCATGTGTCAATGTTACCATCCGCAATGTCACTGCACATTCACAAATCAGGTAACTGGATGTATTTTGTATTCAGCAACAGCTTCTCTGATAAACACATCAAACGGACTGGGTAATCAATTAAACCGAGTTAATTCTTGGGAGAGATGTTATTCCCTGGACATGGAACCTAAATTTAAGACCCCCTTTGCTTCTCTAAGGAAGAATTTGGTAAAAGCAGGAGTAAGGATTTTCTTTCATTTTGACCACCGGGTGGTGTACAAGCTACCCGCCTCTAGTTACAGTATGAGAAATAACAGCATAAGTACACTGAAATTGATGTTTGACCACCGGGTGGTGTACAAGCTACCGGCCTCTAGTTACAGACTTACAGTATGAGAAATAACAGCATTAGTACACTGAAATTGATGTTTAGTGTATCCACATTATATGATTTTGAAGTGCTATAATTCTTTTAAAAAAATTTGATGATTATTTTTACCAAAAGCGCAACTATCTACACTACTCAAAGAGGCGGATCATTGTAAACATAGTTGATAAAATTTATCATCAAGAGAAAAAACCAGTGACATTTATAAATCAATTGTAAGTTTTTAGAGTAGCAAAGCAGTGTAACCCATCATGGCGTCCTATCCCCTCTAAACCTATTAAATAAATTGGGAGGACTCTTAGAATTTGGGACTACACATGCTGCACCATGAGCTGAGGGGCGGTTTACACTATGGACCAAGAACTCGTCCCATGCACCTCTAAAATCTGTGATTGGCCGGTCGAGTTGATGGAGCCAATCACATATTTTAGAGGTGCATGGGATGAGTTCTTAGTGTAAACTGCCCCTCAGAGCTCCCTGAAAATTTGTACGAATACATTACATTCAAGAGCGGACATGTACAAAATCAGCTGAATTTGGCACTTGGAATTTTCCCAATTTCTGGAAATGTGCAAGGCACGTTACTTCCATAATCAAAAGGATGGCTTGCACATTTTCCATGTGTTTTGTGGGTCGTAACAACATCACGCTATCATAATTACAACATTATTTTTTTCTACGTTGTTGCTACTCACTTGCATGATGGTGAAATGCAGTGCGGGGGTGTCAATAGGAAGCGAGATGTCCGGAGGCATAGAGCACATCCTGGTGGAAGACATCCACATATGGGGCTCCAGAAGGGGCCTGCGCATTAAAACCTCCCAGGGCCGCGGGGGCTATGTGAGGAACATCCGGTACCACAACATAACACTCTCCAATGTTAGAGTGGGGATAGTAATCAAAACGGACTACGGGGAGCACCCAGACCCAGAGTTTGACCCCCTTGCGCTCCCCGTGGTGGCCAACATCTCCTTCGATGGCATCTACGGAGCCTCGGTCCGGTATCCGGCACGGATGTCCGGTAGTGAGGAGGTTCCCATCACTGGGATCGAGATCCGGGATATGAACGTGGGGTTAACTAGCAAGAAGAAAAATGTGTTCACTTGTGAGTTTACTCAGGGGCGGGTTGTAGGCAAGGTGCTTCCCACGCCTTGTGATGCCTTGATCACCGCATAAGTTTCTCAATAGTAGATATCACGAGGAGTAGACAAAGAAAAAGGCATGTATTGGCTAGAAGAGTGCTGCCTGTATTAAGTAAAATTTAAAGCCCATTTGCAATAAATATGCAAATTTGTTGTTTAATTTTATGAAGAATTTTCTGTGAACCACTGGAAATTTCTTTTCAAAGGAAATGTTGAGGTTTCTAACCAAGAAAAAATTAGGTCACTGCTTGCATACACCATTGGGCTACATTGTTGATGATTTAGGGAAATTGATGAGATGTTGAGTCTCTGTTTCAATGGAGACTTTCCAGGTTCACATGTAATGTCATTGTAATGACATTGTACCATTGCAATTAACTTGGATTTGTCAATGCCCCACCAAAGTTACTCTTCAGTACATTTCTTTCAGAATTCAAATTAAGAGACAGGAAGTGACATTTTCAGTCAGTTTTCATTCCAGTGTTGCTGCTGCTTGATCAGAGCTCTCACATGGCATGGTTTGGTTGCTGTACGTAGTACTCTACATTCACAATTTGTTTTAAATATATGGTTATGAGAGGATAATCAATCAAGATTAGAAGTGTGACATTGACATGTGAATGAGGAAGACTTGGTCTATGCTTTGTCACCCACTAATTCACTTTTGTGTGGGGCTTTTTGTACCTGCAATGTGGTAGCCCGAGGCCCCTTTAACCCTTTAACGCTGGGTTGGCTATGGCACAACCATCATCTAGGAGCGTGATAGATTTTGGAACATAAATCTACTACACTTGACGCTTGTAAATTGATGGTTGCGCCATAGTCAGCCCAACGTTAAAGGGTTAATTTCAACATTTGGAGAGGTTATAAATTGATAATTACCATGGAAACTAAGCTTTGAAATGATTGATACCTATATTGTGTTGCAATTGAAGGTTAGAAAAGTGCTTACAGTCCTCCAATGAAAACAAAGTATTTTTATTATCTTTGATCTTACATTCTATAAATGGTAGTCATATGTGAGATACAAAAGATGCTTTTTCCCAAAGAGTAAATTCAAATTAAAAAAATATATATTCTATCAAATTTCTTATTAAATGTCAAAACTTTAAACAACTAATTGGTGGCGACATTATTCTATATGTATGGTGTTGTATTTGAACATGGTAAGGTCCAGATATTGAAACGACCTCCACATGAAAGATGCTAGTTGAAGAATCTTAAATCCAAAGGTGTAAGTCTTGCTAAAGTTTGATACATTTTTTGTATTCTATGGAGTAAAATACATGACCGACGACCGTACATATGGTTTCCGTGTGATGTTACAGGACTAACATATATAATATGTTTGATTTGCTAGACAAATCATATATTCCATGTGTATTTGGAGTTGTCTACATAGACGGACATGGACCCAAAGACAGCAGACGGACGGATAGTCGGACAAACGGACAGGACGGACAACACCCTTACCGGACATATGCATGGAATATTCCAAAGAATATTCCTCAAAATATAGGAATATTTCCAGATATTCTGAAATATTTTGGAATATTCTCTACCGGATAGACATCAACCTCTATCGAGCGACGAGCGGACAGCCGGACGGATGCCGAAACAACCATGTGTGTATTAGATTAAACATATATTTACTTAATGTATTGAAATGACATGATATATACTTCAAGTGTTGAAATGGCTTAATATATGCTTGATGTGCTAGATTGACCAAATATGCCCGTTGTGCCAATTTTGTCTGATGTACTAGATATGTTTGATGTGCTAGGTTAAACAAATTAATGTATGTCACCTGATTGTTGGATTGTACTCTAAAAATTGATATATGCTTATTGTCCAAAACACATCATACATGTCCAATCTACTGGATAGACCTGATATGCGTGCTGAGCCAACTATGTCTAATGTACTAGATTGATGCTCGATTCTTGGATTGTACTACCAGAATTGATATGTGTCTGATGTGCTAAAGAAACCAGATATATATGTCTGATGTACGAGATAGACCAGATATGCTTGATGTATCAGTTAGACCAAAGATGTCCGATGTATCAGTTAGATGAGATATGTCTGATGTATCAGTTGGATCAGATAGGCCTCATGTACGAGATAGACCAAAAATGTCCGATATGCCAATCATGTCTGGACTCTGATGTACTAGATTGAATCATTGATGCTTGATTGCTGGATTGCCTGATGTACGAGATAGACCAGATATGCCCGATGTGCCAATCCCGATGTGCCAATCATGTCTGATGTACTAGATTAATGCTTGATTGCTGGATTGCCTGATGTACGAGATAGACCAGATATGCCGAATGTGTCAATCATGTCTAATGTACTAGATTAAAGCTTGATTTTTGGATTGTACTCTTAGAACTGATGTATGCTTGATGTGCTAAAGAGACCAGATATGTCGGATGACCAATGTACTAGATATGTTTGATGTGCCAGATTGACAAGAGTGTTGCTTGATTGTTGGATTGATTTGAAATATGCTTGATATGCCATGCATATGTCAAATTATACGATGTGATATAATCAAGATTGGTCAAAATTTATGGTCAAAGATGTACCAAATTAGATAGATATATCATATATGTTGTAGGTCAGTACCAAAAATATTACCCTATATTATTTTTAATGAATTTCATGAATTAAGTGATATTATGATTGTAGTTCTTTTGAATAAAGGTAGCTCAATGTTAATATAGACAATCACCCCAAGACACTAAATATCTGATTTATTTTTCAATTGTAATTAGCTTGATCCTTAACGTTTAGAACCATGGTCACTTAAATCTATTTTCCACTTTGACCTTTTGAAAGTAAATCATCTTATTATCGTTACAAAATTATCACTAATAGATACTCAACCCTACAACATTTAACAATTTCCACACACATAAGAATTCTCTATTTTTATCTATGTACATTTAAAAACCATATCTAAAACATTTAATCATTTAAGCATTTAGTATCTAATTCACCTCACTTTTTGGGCACTGCTTCAGCGTCTTGGGCCCGGTGCCGGTCCCGCTTGTGACTCTTGCATCTTGTTGTAGTTCCGTTTCCGTTAATTCATCCCAAATCGGGCCTTTTAAGCAAATTCACAAAAGCTACTATTGGATGAAACTCATCCCACAATCATCCCCACGTCGAGTCGGTGGCAGTTATGCACCCGCTAATGGAGCAGAGGAACGCCTCATGTTCCGAAGACCTACACCCTGGGCGCCAAAATGTACCCCTGAGCCTGATCACAGTGGCGGGTTTGGATCCCACGGCCGCCACCATACACCAGTACTTACTCTGCGCCCTGCGCTTTGGAATTGCTGCTTGCGCTCCACTCATTGCATCTCTCTCGCCGTGCTCATGTTAACTGTACATGTATGATCTAGGGAGTTACTGCTCATGATTTGCAAGCTTCAAGTGTTTGCAGTGGACAGGCTTGTAGAGGCACTCAAGTCTTGCGTTGGAGCAGTTCCAGAAGCAGTTTAAAGGTAGTCTTGGTGCTGTATTTGGAGTATTGTTTATTAAACTATGAGTTTCTAGAATATGTGGATCTTTTTCAGGTTTTTACCAGGGATTGCTTGGTGGTTAGTTCCTGACTTGGTGTTTTTACTGGAATTGTGGCTTGGTTCAGGTGTGAAGAAGCAGATCCTTTGTGTGTTTGCAGACATAGGTTCAAAGCGGCTATTGTTGGTTCAGTAGTGTTGGTAGAGATGTGGGATTCTGAATTTTGTGTTTGGTTTGTAGGGGCTCATTTCCTGTGAGTTCGTTGCAGGGGAGTGAAGTGATCGGTGACTCCTGACTTGGTATGTGGGATTGTGGCTTGGTTTAGGTGTGAAACAGGCTTGCTGATTTAGGAAGAGGAGGTCGGAGAGCCACCGTGTCTGGACACTTTCTTAAGTGCGTCCTGCTTCACCAGGTCGCCAAGTATCCGTGTGTGTGCAGTCAAAGGTAAATGGATGTTGAATTTGCGTCTAGTGGAGGCGAACTTGTTGATATCTTTCTGCAAATCAGACGCTTGCATGTGTAGTCTTTCTTGCGTCCTGCTCGACCAGGTTGCGTGCGAGCGACCTTACATGTAGATGCTCCCTGTGGAGCGTTGATCAAAGCTGGATAATTTGGAGTTGAAGTTTGTACCCTTTGTCGATATTTTCCTGTTGGTTTGTTGTTTCTTTCAGAGTGGTCTTGCATCCAGGGTTGAGTCGGCTTAATTACAAGTGCAAAGACTGATAGGTCCAAGACTTCATTTCTGTTTCCTTCAGAGAGGATACATCGGCTTTACGAGTGCTTGAAAGATAGATCGGTGTGTGGGCTTGGTACAGGTTCCTGCAATGGCGCCCGGTCATCGTTCATCGCAGAGCAGCGCCGCACCAGCTTCAACCGGAGAGGTCGCCGCGCCAACGCTGAGCTTCGCTCGGATTCCACTTTGCACCCCTAGCAGCGAGACAGCTGCCAGAGCCGAGAGCATGCTCTGGGCCCCGGCGATGGACGCAGGCTTCCGTCTCCCGGAGCTTTCTCCATCCGAAGCCGAGGCATTCAAGCCGTCAGAGCACCCAGAGTTCGACGACTGCGGCGTGCACAGCCGCTACATGCAGTTTCACGACGAGTCTGCCCCACTCCCGCAGGGCGGCGACGCGCCCGAGGAGCCCGACCTGGTGATCCTGGCCAGCACCCCGCCCCACGAAAGGCGCGGCAGCCCTAGCCCGCTCCGCGCCACACTGCTGCCGCATGCCGAGGAGGTCACCATGCCGACTATCGGAAACGTAGGCGGGTTCCGGCGCACGCGCCACTCGTTCCAGGAGCTCACGGGGTCGTCGCCGCTCGAAACGCCGATCCCGCGCGTGCAGGCACCTCCGCAACGCCCCATGACGGTGGCGGATTACGCTACTGGCGTGCCGTACCGCTACCCCCCCATCATGAACTCGGCGCCCTCTCAGGCCAGTTGGAGGCGCACCGCCGCCGCGGTAAGTACTTCAATCCCTCTGGATCCATAAACTCTAGCTAGTACCGTCACCTTTGATATTGGGTCCAACTGTTTCACACTTGAATCAGCAACTCTGCACATTTCACAGTTGTAGTGAGTCTCTATGTTTCACAACTTCAGCGAATGATTTGTATGTTTCACAGTAACTTCAGCGAGTCTGAATGTTTCAGAAACTTCAGCGAGTCTCTAAGTTTCACGGTTTCTGATCCGCAGACATCGTTAATATTGGGCCGCCTGATATTATTAATGTTGTGTTTGACTCCTGAGAGTACTGTAGGTTCGTTAAATCCGTTAACGCTGGTGCACTAGATATCGTACGTTTAAACGTTGTTCGCACTGATCACCCGGTATCCATGACTACTTCAGTATTACCCAAATAACACAACGGTATCAACCGAACATCGCCTAGACAACAGGTGCTTCCTAGTGGTGCCCAACCTAAAGAATATATATGTACCACATTCTTCATGTGCCACCAAACACTGAGAGTTGTAATAGCTCTTCGCCTGAGTTTTTTCTATTCATCCTATTTGTCCAACTCCTCATGCTTGAAACGAACGCCATCACTGATTGTACTACGACGTTTGTGTTCCTTGTTATGTTTGATCAGTCCGTAATAGGCTGCTAGCTGTACAGCGCTTTATTGCCAGGATGCGTACAACGAACAGTCTATCATTTTGTTGGCTCCTTCGGTCATAATCAACTTATTAGGAACGGTTCTACTTAACTGTAACATCACTAGTAACTACTCACTGGTATGCTCAGTGTTTGACTCAGCCATTTGGTCATCTCCGCGTGTGAAGGTAGAAAAGGGTCGTATTTACCACCCTAACCCATGGCTGCTGGTCATGAGTTCTGGAGGTAAATAGATAGAATGATTCATAAAATAATGCAAGGGTATTAATAAGTATCGATACGGTCGTCCTTTGTTCACAGAAGTTTTGGATATACATCGAATCATTTAAATGAAATCTCAGAGAGTGTCTCTTTGGGAACTAGTAAATACTTCTCGTATGCTAATATTAGTAATTACTAGTAGCTGCTTACTGTAGGTCCTTACTAGTAACTTGTTATTACTACGTAGAGACTCAGAAAAATTACTAGTAGCTACTTCCTAATAACTACTCACTAGTATACTAATGTTCTCTTTCTTTTATCTTACTGCTTGAGACTGACAGATCATCTCTCCGATTTGCAGAGACAGTACTCGAATGCACTTTATACCCGGGGAGCTGCAATCCAGTCCACCATGCCTCCGGGCACCAGCAGCGCTCGGGGGTATCAATACCCTCGTCCACCGACCACAACCCTCCAGGCAGGGCTCTCGTTCACACCGGCAGTGGGCGAGTCTACTTCCAGCAACCAAGTTCCACTTCAGCCAAGCTGCAGCGCCGCGCGCCCACCTCGCAACAAGAATATCGCCAAGCAGGTGTCGGTGCGTCGCACCGCTGCCAAAGTAAGAGACTAACGGTCTTTACGTGCAGCATGCAGCCCATGCAATTAATCACGTCGGCTAATCCTCTGCAGTCTCCCTGATCTAATTGCCAGCTCTGACACCGAATTGTTGAAGAGGGTTAATAAATTTATAGAATAATTGGCCTAGAAGGACTTTGATTAGAGGATAATTTTTACTTTGTGCAGAAGAAGGAGCGCCGTAGCTACGTGAATGACGCGGACGCTCTGCAGAAGGTTGAGTCCGACCTTGTGCGGCGCGTCAATGCTCAGAGTGCGTACTTGAAGATGCTGCTGATGAAGAACTATGAAGCTCTGACGGAAGCTTCGAAGTATACTTCTAAGCTGTAGAGGTTCTTTTTCCCAAAAAAACAGCAAAAAGGAAAAATGACAAAAAATATTGGATAGAAGATAAAGAAGATATCCTGTTGTAGGTTTGGAATTTTGGTTGTTTGTTTCGGCTGGTACTCGTTTTAGTTGCTGCAGCTTTGATTGGATAAGCGCATGCACATACGTTGCAGAAGCTGTTCCTGATGGGTTAGTATATGGTGTTGAACTTTCTTCCAGGATTAAGCTACTTTTGAACAGTGACGCTCTTCTGTGTGTAAATGAAGATCAAGTTTTGTGTGAGGAAAAAAATGTGTTTATTTATTGTATGGCTTTTAGTGGTTCAGGTTACATTTGGGTAAGAAAGTTGGTGATTATGCTCGCATCTTAACCGTTTGCAAGTGCCCATTGCTCTCAAATTATGTCCAGTGTAAATTCGAAGTACTGTACAGCAGACCTGTGCTGGATTGGTCTGCACAGAGCTGCTTAGATTTAGAGCAGAACAGTACATCATTCCGAGCAACAAAAATCTCATAATTACACCACAGTATATTGTCAAAGATGTGTATAGTGTGTGGAGACAGAGCATTGTCAACAACTGTGAGTGGATGAACTCTATTACTATCTTCTTCATCCATTGAGTCATAAGTTTCTGCTTGTTTCCATTTGCCTGTGTGTAAGGTTGGAACTTGGGACCACCCCATTTTGTTTTGTACGTAATATCCCTTTTAGACCTAACAAGCCCAATTTGGACGTCCGTGTCTATTTTTAGAGAGTACTTGCATAAGCTTTGCTGTACGGCCATCTGATTCAACCTTGCAATCCTTTTGGGTTCACATTTGCCTTTCCCAATTTGGTTTTCAGTGGACAAATTGAACTGTGGTCGTGTACAATTTAGCCATTTTTTTGGCCAACCATAGCCACATTTTGTCCTTGAAGGGTTATATATAAAATCCCTTAATTTTTGGATAGAAATGTGGTTCAGAAGTACATGTGTTATGTAATGTATTTAAAATGATAAGTTATGTATCCAAAAGCTACATTTTGCAATGAAATGAAGGGGTTATACTTAACCCTTTAACACTGGACTAGCTAAGATGCGACCAACATCTACAAGCATAATAGATTCTAAAATGTATTATCCATTACATTCGTGAATCGTAGATTGATGGTCGTGTCATAGCAAGCCCGGCGTTAATTTAAGGGTTAAATGTCTGTAGCCACCAACCAGGTGTTGTATATTAGAAAGTGTGGGTGCACTATAACGTCAAAAGCAAATTTTGATCAATATCATATTGGAGAATCATAGTCGTATGTACATGTACTCAGAATCGTAGCGGAATTTCGGCACAGGACATCACCGAGCACAGACTAGTTGTGGACGAGTGTGGTGGAACTTGCCGAGCATGACGCTGAGCGCGCAGAAGCGGAAGCGCGACGATGCCGCGTTAGAACCGCGAAGGCGGAGCGCCTCGACTTCCTCTCCGCCGCCGCAAGACTACGACCAGGTAATGATGATGTGTGTACATGCGATGATGCCGTGTGATTATTTCCCTTGAGGACAGGCAATGCGATGATGCTGGATGTCATGTAGGTTTTGGCGCTGGAGGAAATGCTGGAGATGGTGGCCGCTGGCCAGGGCGAGGACACGGGCGCCACTCTGCAGTCCCTCGCCTCGATCTCCCTAAGGATGATAAAGGTGCTCCAGGAGAAGCAGGAGATCGAGAGAGCGCTCACGGCGATGAAAATGTCGCGCATGCAGGCTGCGTACTCCGCCGAGAAGTGGGAGACGGCCGAGCTTCTTCGTTGCCGCGAAGAGGAGAATCTGGCGCTGAGGCTTGAGTTGGAAACTCTGAGAGCTCATCATCAGGTGCCGCCGGAGCGAGCGCATCAGGAGCAAGATGGATGGTCAGACTTTTCTTCAGATTCCAGAAGAAATGAAGACATTGCCAGGAGCCGTGTCTTGAGGACGTGTTAATGAGAATTAGCATACAGAATCACGTCAACCACAACATTCAGTAGTTGTATGAACCTTCAACTTTGTGGTGGTGGCGAATTGGGAGCGTAATGGAGTTGTTCCCATGATTCTTTTTTACATGAAGTTGAGTACAAGAAGAATGGGTGATTTACCGAAGTATGGATAATGCAGCTCAAGTTGAGCACAAGAAGAATAGGTGATTTGCTGGAGACTTCACAGGAAGAATGGGTGATTTGCTACAGTCTACTCATGAAGAATGAGTGATTTGCTAGAGTCTACAGTTTTTGAGAGGGCCCTTGTCTTTCTTCTTCTGGTTGGATTTTTGGACCTCAAAACATATGGCCCTTTAAGGCCTAGCATGCCCAATATGGACGGCCATAGCTTTTTTTGGAGAGTAGCAAATGATGCCTTGTTGCCTTGTTGCCTTGTTGTAGGGTCAGATTATGAATCAACAGCCTAATGTTTGTGTGTCCACATTTGCCTTTCTTTATGTGGTTTTTGTTGGACAAATTGAACTAAAGTTGTGTCCAATTTAACCATTTTCTTGGCCAGCCATATCCGTCCATCATCTAGAAAGGGTTAATGTTGTGATACATTATCTTTTGAGAAACTTTATAAGGTTTGGAATGAGGAGCATAGAGGCATGAGGAAGCATGAGTCATGGACTTGGTGCTACTTCAAACGGCGTGCATATATCAGGTGGCCTGTTCGTTGACCTCAGTGTTATTTTTATTATACGTTTCATATGTTTGTTTTGAATGCCATCATTTCTAGCACTGGTTCTAGGGACAATGAGTTCCAACACCTGGAAACAAAGCGCATTGTTTCTAGAGACAGTGATTGATTTTGTGTTGGAAACAAGCTCATTGTTGTATTTGGCTTGATGTAATCGTAGAAGGCATGTAGGAGCCTTGAAGGAGTTTATGAAACAAATTAAAAGATCACAACTGAAAATGAAGTAAGTCTGGTCCAAGATGACCCTAAACTAGTACCAGTTTGTGATGGTGGAAGATACCCAAATGAAAAGGAGTGGTTGCGGATTGAATTCCTTGCTATGAAACCTTTACTCTACTTGTCAGGACTGCTACAAGTTGCCAACATAGTAACTCGTGTGCCAAAAAAATAAAAGTGAGTTGTCATTGAAAAAGAAGGAATAGATGTGTATTAATCAAAAGGTTGTTCTAGCGTTGGTTTTAGAATGGGGTTGTATGAACAAATAGAAAATTAAATACACACCATGATCAAAATAGCACATACTACCTTTAACCCCTCCATTTGAAGGTGAACCCTACAACCACCTAACCTAATACTAAGTATCTTACAAATGTTCCCTGCTCCCTAAGAGATTTTGAACGTCCTCATACAACAAGGTCTTGACCAAACCCATCTACTTAATTAGTCACATCAATAAGGATTCACACTAAATAATTTTATCACAAGCCCACCCACTTGACCCAAGTGAAGAATCTACTCAACCCAAATGGCAATCCATAGTCTTTAACGACTGCAGGCTCATTCCTAGCAGTCCTCCCTTTGCTCCAAACATACACACCACGCTCTTGCCGAGTTCCGGGCACAGTATTGTCTAGTGAAAATGCCACTAGAAAGGCTATCACCATGTGCAGAGAGAAGATGGTGTTCAGCGCAAAGTTGGCCTGCACAGTAAACAAACAATAGCAGGTTCATCAAAAAAACAAATCAAAATTTTAATGATGAAAATTTTAGAATGAATCCTTTTTCAAAAAGAAGAAAAACAATTATTTCATAGAAAGATGAATGCAATTGTGGCACTTCAATAGTTCCATATACGGTAGATCGATCAATCACTTTGAAATGTGCAGTGATTATCCCTATCAGTGACACTACTTCCCAAAGCACTCTCTATTTTGCAAGATTTCATATTCAATAGTGATGATATGAGCAGACACGTCACCCCAAAGCTTTTGACTTCCAAACCCCACTGATATTACATTACATAGATATTTAGTATCAATTTCACCGAATTCACTTTCACTGTAAAAGATTTGAACTTCAGAATACAATCACTAGTAGTGAAATGTATGCATTTGAGGAGAGTAAGCTCGGGCATCCTTCATTGTATTTGGCCAATGATTACTATCTGTTGATAATTTATGCTACTGATGGCATGCACCATGGTGAGAAAAGCTTACAGGCTTAGAGCTGGTGTGGAAGGGGCCATGGGCAGCAACATTGAAAGGCTGGAAATAAGATGGCACAGTGCTGGAGCCGGTACCCATATCATACTGCTGGAAATAGGATGGGATGGAGAGGGACAGGAACAGGGATAACCCCACAATGATCACATTCCGGGAGCTCCCGGTCTCGCTGTAGCGCAAGTTGGACAAGCCCATGGCCGCCAGCATGGTCCACATGAACACCAGCAGCGCAGCCACTATCACTTGCGGTATAGATGCTATGAACCCGGAAATCTTCCCTGCACACACATTCTTCGAGAAATCAGCCGTTGAGAGGAGGATTCAACCCTTTAAGCACAACGGGCGGCTATGGCTGGCTAGGAAAACAGCTGAATTGTACATGGCCCAAGTTCAATTTAACCGGCAAAAACCAAATCACTAAAGGCGAATGTGGATGCTCAAGGACAGCCCTATGGCTAGGCATCTAGTGCTACTCTCTGAAAATAGCTATGACCGTCCAAATTGGGCCTGCTCATCCTTAAAGGGTTAAGAATAAATAGCACAAGTTCTCTATGTCCTTGTGGTTTAGGTAGTTAAGAATCCACTACATAGACTTACAAGACGTTCAGTCAAGTCCTTGATAGATGTGATGGACATAATAAATGTTTCCATCCTTAATTCTTGTTGGACATTCTTTTAGTATATTCCTCAAAAGTTCATGCATATTCTTTGAATATTCCTGAACATGCTTAGTATGCTCAAATCTTTACAACCCAGATGGACTAGAGAGAAGCCGTATGCATTATTTAGGTCTAGGTAGTTACACTGTCCCCACTAATTTTTAACCCTGAAAGGACCAAGGCATTTTAGAGGAATCTCTACTCCGTGATTATAAACTGCCTAGATGAGCTTTTTGAGAATGATCTTCCTCTAAACTTACATGAGATGATGTGGTAATTTTTTTTGTGAATCTTGACCGTACGGATGAAAAAGTAATTGCAATCAAAGTGAAATTTACTCCTCTTCGAAAGAAGCCTTACAGCTTGATGATATGTACAGATTTGACCCAAGACATGGAAAAAGTTCAAAGGGTACTGAGTCTGAAAACGCTTACCAATGAGTGACATGAGGATGAGGATGCAAGCACCGAACTCCACAGGGCGGCGACTGCCCATCTTGGTGACAGCAATTGTGTGCACATTCTCCGTCAAGGTGGTGGCGCCTGAACCTGTGCCCCAAAAGCCTGCTAGGATGCTCGTCAACCCCTCCAATCCTATGCTCCGGCTCACCACCCCTGGAGTCGGTGCTCTGGACGCTACCAGAAGTGACGATGCATGGTAAGCACCCACCTGCAAAAATCAAATCACATTCAACATCGTCCAGATTGTATGCAAGCAAAAGCACCGTTAGAAATTACATGTATAGTCATCAACTGGAGTGTCTGAAAAGTCACCCCAAGTTTCATCAAGATACTCCTTTTTTGTATTTATGATACTACTATGTCCTCACTCTTAATAGATGTTACACCAATAAAAGATTTTGATGGTCCCTCAATTGGAATCCTGAAAGGTCTTCATGGTCACTCAAATAGAGTCCTTCAATTCAGTCAATGGAAGAATTTGGTGGTCTCTAAATTCAAGTTTAGCCACCTTTGTAAACGAAATAAGGAGAGGTCATGAATCTTAGCTAGATGAATTTGAGAGAATTATATATTAACTGAGAGATATTTAGCGTTGGTTTTATGATTGAGAAGTGTTTGGTGGTCTCTGAACACCAGTCGGAAGTAGTTTAAGTCGCCTTAGAGAAGGAAGGATTAGGAAAGGTCATGTTCTACCGTAAATCTCACATGCCTTTCTCCTCTTTAAGCTGATTATAGCTGTTCAGAACTGGTTCTCAGAAATGAGAAAAGAGGTCCAATCTCACAATAACTTTTGCCCTCACTCTGCAAATTTAAGCTCTAGTTTAAATGTTGAGAGATTTCATATTTGAAGAGGGATTATACATACTGACCGAGTCCACGGACGCAATGACGGATGCGATCATCATGACGACGGCTGTTTGCCAGTGGAAAGTTGGAATTCCCCACTGGAACGGGTATGGGAACCGGACCCACGCGGACGCTGCGACGGCGTCGGAGACGTCGGTTCGGCAGCTCAGCATGGTCGCCATGCGCTCCTGGCACGCCGACGTCGTGTTCCCTCTTTGGCTCGGGCTGCATCCCGCGTATGTGTACACTTTGGACTGTGTGAGGAGGAAGGCGTACGCCCATGTCAGTGCCAGTCCCAGCGGCACCTGCATGAGAATTACAACCAGGTAACACTTCTGAAAATGAAGGTTAAACACTCTCAAACGTACACTCATCTCTCCCATAAGTTATACCTCTCATAAGTTATAATGTCACTAACTTTTAAACTCATCTAACTATAATCTTAGCTACTGATGACCTCACGAGATGAGTGTTGTGACCTCTGTATCAACCTCATTGTGCCTCGTACAATGACGGCTAAGCCTCTTAACGATGGAGGTGGATGGAGGTGTAGTTGAGCTAAAGTTACCAAGCCTTCTACAAAACCCACTACTAACTTTTAACTTCTACTAAGTTCTTACCACCTCCATCCACCAGTGCCATATTTGACAATAACTTATGAGGGATAAGTGTAATTGGTGACTTGTTAAATTAGTGAAAAGATGTTTTCTTACGGCATACACTTGGAAGATTCGATGGCCAAAAACAGTGATCTTGCGCAGGTACTGCACACATGACGACAGAAGATTTAATGCTAGTACTCACAAAGTAGTCAAACATCTAATTGGTAATAGAGTTTTTATGAAACTCCTACTTGAAAGGAAAGAAATGAAGAAGGCAAGGTGAGATTTCAATCAATGGAAAGAAAGAGAGCATGAGGAATTTCATGCTTCCTTTCTTTGAACCAATGAAATGCATGGCAATCAATGCTACAGGGCCCTACCCCATTCAAGCTACATGGGTATCCCATATTACCTTAAGTTCTCAAAGAGTTGACCAATAGGGCCCCACAACTTTCCCAAACCAAGTCATTGTTTCAATGTGGTCCCAATTTCTAACATAAGACCAAATAGTACCGGTGACAGGCAGGGTGACCAAGTTTCACTTTCTGGAAAACTCTAATATCCACCAATTCATGTTCTTTTGGTTATACCAGACTTGTGACTACTTGCTTTTGTATTTTTGTACCCAATTACTGTAACTCCTTTACTAACCCAGATTAGCCGATACAACAATTATCACAATATGTGAGCTTATTAGTGGGTGATAAAATAGGTGAGTGGTTTTTGTGAACAACAAATAAGAGACCCCTCAGACTAAGTAGAAGGTAGAGCCTCAACCACTCATTCACAAACTACAAGGATCAAAGTGATGACATTCACCGGTTGTTAGTATGGTAATGAATGCTATTGGATCTCTCCCTCCCACAGGAATCTTATATGCTCACCACATATTGATGTTTCCTCATGTGTCTCACAGTTCCCACTAGCCACTGATTGGAGATGACTACACAAAAGCAAGTGATTTTGCAGGAAAAATGAGACACATTTGGAAACATATGACTCCTCGGTGTCTAAATTTTTCACTCACTCTGGCACCCACTAATGAGTTGTTGAAGGCAGGTGCTTTCTAAATTGACATCTGACGTGTGGAATCAATGTGGGATAGGGAAAGGCTGGTGGAAGAAACATGTAATAATAATTGAAGGGTGGGTCACCCACTGCTACTCACCAGAGCAAAGAGCACCAGCAACAAGATCTGAGGGAGGCCAATCTCCACACACCTGCCCACCACTGCAAAGCCGTACGTGTAGAAGGCCAGCCCCACTGCTGTTATTGTCGGCGCCACTACCACTGGGTTGATTGCCCTGTTTTTAAAAAAAATGAGAGACAATCAGGTACTTACCAATCGAATCCCAATCCAAAGAAACAATGTAGGAAAAAATTAATCTGAAGAAACGAAAGAGTTTTCCTGAACGGAGAGACTACGTGGAGAGACTTCGTAGATCAAATAGAGATGAAGTAGTGGTCCACAAAATTCGCAAATTACTCCAAAAGGGACCACCTATGGACCTCTCGGTCTTAAAGGGTTAATGAACATGACATACTACATGAGCGCGTCCGTTCTAAATTTGGTGAACATTATTCTAACTACATTCTTCAAATTTTTATAAAAATCTCTGAATATGCCCAAATTCATGCTTGGATATTTACAACCTGCCATGGACCACATGGGAAGTGACAAAGTGATGTTGTTTAACGCACCTCAGAAAAAGTGACATAGCGCCACTGTATCCCAAAAACGCTTGGAACACACCGCCAATGATCATGGCTCCTTGCAACTCCCTCATTGTCCTCTTGAACCTCTGAGAACACAAAAAGCTTAAATTAAGTTAAGACGCAAGTCTGATTTGTGGGAGCGAGCCAGCTTACATTTTCAGTGAGGCTTGCGAAGTCTGGAGAGAAGATGATGGCCAGCGCGGGGGCGAGGTACACAAACGACGCGCCCTGAACCAACGGCAACCTTGACCCGAAGGACGTGTGCAGCAGGGTGGACAAGCCGGAAACCATGAGCAAGCTCGACACCACTTTCGCTGTGTCCTCCTGCCGAAAAGCATGCCATCAATCAACCCAAGGGAAAAAAACCAGACTCCCAATCTAAATCCACTCCAATACGAGCACATTGTATATTCAAGGCTACGTACTAAAGATCAAATTCTTAAAGGTTCAGAGTCATGTAAATATAAGACAAATTTACTAGATACGAAGCCATCGTAGAGACATTGAGGGCAAGGTTCTGTATCAACTGTTGGTTTCCATCCAGGAGCTCCTGATGGCACTCAACTGCTTAGCCACCAATCGAGATCCATATTTTTCAATCTAAAACTATAATCAACAATCTCTGCATCACTTACAGGAGTGCCGCCCATGGCAGGGACGATGATGAGCGGAACCAAAATGAGTGACCCCGCAATGGACAGGTAATGCTGAGCCCCGAACAGAATCACCGGAACTGCACACAAGTGGGAAAAAAACAACTTCAAATCAGTGATGGAACTAGTTCAAGATTGGATACGAATTGTAGCAAAAGCCTGGAAAAAGAAGCTGCACCGACAAAAAAATGTTGGCTGTGGCTGCACCAGAACTTCAAAACTGGTGCGATAACCAGAAGAATCAATGTGGCGATCACTAGTACAAATGGGGCTGCTTTTTGATGAAATGTCGAAAACTTGTGTAAAGTGTAAAAGTGTCGAAAATAACCCCATTTTTTCTAGTGTATATTGGCTGAGAGAATGTGCACAAGAAACGCTTCGGGAACTTGTCTAGACCAACAGAGACGGTAGATATGGCTGCAAGTATGAGCACCGGAAAATTCTTGTGGAACTTGACAGGAGTGGTGCAACCAGTGTACATACCGAGGCCTGGATTTTCTCGGAGCTCGTACTTCATGTGCGAGTGCTTCGACAACGCCACCATGTGATCGTGGTCGTCGTCGACGTGAAGATCGCCGACGTCCTGGTACTTCAGCATGCGCAGCGGCTCGATGCGGAGCTGCCCGCTGCTGCTGTCGACGCGGCCGCTCGCGCCGACGTCCGAGTCCACCGCCAGCACCTTCCCGGCGGGGTTGAACGGACCTGGCGCACGACCGACGGGTTTGGGGACGGGCATGCCGTCGGAGAGGTTGATCTCGATGTCGCTGCTGCCGTTGCTGCTGGTGCTGCGGAACCCCGTGCGCCGCGCCCACGACCCCATAACGACGCGCGGGCGCTTGCCCAGCGACGGTGACTCGGGGTCCGCCCCCTGCGCGACTCTCGACGGCGGCGACGACATGCTCCCTCAATCCCTCACCTCACCCATCGACAAACTCGTCGCTCCCTCACCTCACCCATCGACAGATCCGCTCTCAAGCCAGCCTCGATAGCTGCAACTTGTCCAAGGAGGAAAGATTCGAACCCGCCTATCTCTCTCTCTCTCTCACTGTCTCACTCAATAATTGCGATCACCTCAGATGAACTCCCTTCAAACGGGAAACGGAAACCATGCTCATACCGATTCTCGAAACCTGCACATACGCTAATGAAACGAAATTCTCTTCGTTTCATTAGCGTAATGGCCCACTAATGCGCCCTAGACTGGAGATGGTGACATTATTAGATGCAATCGCGGTGCACACGGAAAACAGGATAAAGCCTAGCCTCAGATTGAGAGTGCATGGACTGATACGGAGATGAGAGGAGCTCTACCTAGAACTTGTTGGAGATGAGCATGTCTAGATAAAAGAAGAGATCGATCACAAGACTCTAGATGAAAGACGAGATCGATCACAAGACTCTAGATGAAAGAAGAGATCGATCACAAGACTCTAGATGAAAGAAGAGATCAATCAAGACTCGATGATCGATATTCTCCTTGGAAGCTACACTAAATATCACATTTAGTATATGTCACACTAATTGATATATAAATGCTATAACTTTTTACTTTTGATGAATATTTTTACTAAGAGCACAATTAATTATACTACTCAAAGAGACGGATCATTGTAGACATAGTCAGTAAAAATATTCACGAAGAGTAAAAGATTAAAGCATTTATAAATCAATTAGTGTGACATACACTAAATGTGATCTTTAGTGTAGTCCAAGACTTAGTGAGGATGTTTTATTTTATTTTATGGAGGTCGTTACTAAAAAAAGTAGGTAGATTGCATGTTCTAGCATCATGATGCACTTGATTGTGGCAACGGAATTGCACATGCGAGCTGCAGCGACGTTCGATGCACATGCATGGAATTCCGTGACGACAGAAGGACAAGAGACTGGACGATGAAGCGGTCTACGAACGGAGTAGATTTTGGAGAACATCATCTAGGCGTGTGGTACATTTGGATTTCGTCCGGTCGTTGGTTGGTAGGGAGTGGACCAAATTTTTCAACCTAATTAACTCTTTAACGACGAGGCGACCATGTACAGATCTGAAATGTACCTGTTGCCATCATGTTGTCATCTAAAATGTACATGATGTGGTCATTGTAGATTTTGTACATTGTTGCTCGTCGTTAAAGGGTTAAGGGAGGGAATGTAGCATGCCTTTCACATGGCTTACGCATTGACCAAGTGAATTTATAAGTGATGTGATGACCAGCTACATTTTCATTGTGAAAGCTAGGAAGGATGTAAAAGGGAGCGCTATTGCCAGTCAGTTTTGGGTTGTCCTACCTTACCATAGTCTTGTTTTGGCATTTACTTTACTGCACTTTTGCAATGAGAGTTTTGTACCAACTCCACTCCAGAACATTCATTAGCTGGATAAGCCTTCACCTCTGTGATGGAAGTGAATTTCGGGTATGATTGCATTGTTTCCTATGTTCAATCTCTATTGTAGGTCGTTTTTTTGCTACAGTTGGACACAAGAAGACGGGCTAATAATTTGACAAATTTCAGTGTTCATTATTTTTTACAGGGATCGGCCTTTCTTCCTTTGTAAGGACGGTATAGTTGAATTCTATCCTAGGCTCATTTACACTAAACACTGAATATAGTGTGGATTCGTAATTGATGTCGATCACTCACACTAATTTGCATCAAGCACATGCATGTCAAAATCTGATTGGCTATTCGTTCTCAAACAAGTGTGTGTCAGCCGCCGATCTGGCGTAAGTTTCCAATTAGTGTAGAAACTCAGGTCCACACTATATGCACTGTTTGGTGTAGTTTTTATATAAGGTTGTTTTTAGTTAGAGTTGAATACGAGAAGAAGGGATGATTTGATGAATCCATTGTTTATTGTGATTTGTAGGACTCATGTATCATTCAATCAACACAGGTCTAGAGTGGAATCTCATTTTCAACAACCTCTTCTTTTTTCTCCTGTGTAAGTACTTTTATGCATGATGGGAGCTGGGACAATAGTGCACATCTCAAAAGTGAACCCTTCATCCAAATGTCGAGGCGGTCTCACATGGAAACAGGAGGCTTAGCGCAGTTGTGGCAGAAGCAGGATGAGAGTCCATTTCCCAAGTGATCACCATTACACGCATCCACTACATAAACTATCATTCATGCTTCAATTATTTGGTTCCAGTCATTAGTCTCTACTTCCTGGTCCATGCCTCCAGGCTCACCACCAATAATGAGGCATTTAGGCGCACTTTGGACCAGCCACTGGATAATAGAAGAATCCACAACTATGTTAGATTATGCAGAACATCATCTAGGATTTTAAGACATTTTGTATTCGTCCAGTTGCTACTTGAAGTGCGTCTCACTTCATCTATTGTTATTAGTTATATAGTGATGCAAAGACGCCATGAATTTTGACCTCTTTTAAAAAAAATTATTAACCCCTGAAATTCTTTGACTATTTCTCACCAAAAACGTTTCAAAGTTGCTCATTGTAATGCAAAAGAAAAAAGAAAAAAGAATCATTATTTCTATCTCCAAAGGTAAGATCTTAATAATATTCATAAACCCTCATGGGCACAAATTTTCATCATCTTTTACTGCAAGGATTGAAAGGGTTTAAAGCAAAGAAAAATGTTTTCTTCTTCTGTGCGTTTCAAGCGATTTAAGGTCAATAGACTTTGACTTCACTTGATAGTGAATTTTTGCAGTACTGAAGGTCTAAAATTTGTACCATTATGATATATGCGATGTGAGTTCTTTGTACACCAATATCTAGAGGTATTGAAAAAGTGAATGATTTTTTTTTAAAAATTAAGCAATGACAAGAGATTCTAAATGACCAAACCACATTTTGATTTTTGAAAATTTTCATCAATTGGAAAAAAAGGTTCATGCTTCTCATTAAAGTAAAAAAAATTACCTGATGAATCAACAACCCTAAATATTATGAGGAAATGAAATATATTTCCTACACCTTGCTAAAATGATAAGAATAATTCAAATCTTTTAAAAGCAATCTTTCATAATTGATTGACTCTCTTTAAAGTAATCTTCTCCATGACATTGACAACCGTGGATAAATACCCATAATTTACCCTTTGTGTTAAAGTGTCCCTATGTAAGTTGAATATCTGTGACCTTAAATGTTAGACAACATAAGATAGGGGCGCTTTCATACACAAAATAATCATAGGTATTTCTACACTATGGGATTCTTGAACGATAAACGATGAGGAAATGATTCCATTGGATTTAATTTGGATGTAAGGACTCCAGAGGCGGTGGGTTAGACTCCGACTAAGTTTACCAATAGCTTATAAGAAAGCCATGAATGGATTTTTGGGTTTTCCAATAGAAGCCAAAACTAGGGAACAATTTGAGAGTTGGGGGATTGTTGTGGAGAGGGAGCATCAATACATACATGAAATTCTCCAGGTTCAGAGCCTTGGTTTTGTAGATCAGCTCTAGAGTGCATCGCAAAGTCGTACCCAATCGGAATCTGCCCCGGCTCATCAAGTGTTGGCACCACGCCAGCTTCGACTTCACCTGTGATTGAAAATTATGCAGTATTTGAACGAGACAGTTAGACTCTGTTTTTGAGATACATGAAAGAGCAATCTAGACAAAATCCAAGTTATCTCTTACTTCCTCGGTATGAAGGCAAATACTAAAATATGTCAATGGACCTCACTGCGTACAATACGAGAGCACTTGGGTGTACCTTCTGATAAAAGTCCAAGAAAACGGACTGGATTATTGATCTCTCCAACTGAGGCTCGTCCACTATTGAACGAGCTCCACGCACAACTTTGAGCTGGTTTGCCCAAGGCCTCTTCGAAAGTACGAGTGTTATACGCATTGTTGAGAAATCTACCGCCAGTACTACTCCTTCCCACCTCTGTGCTTCACGAACATACTCAAATCAGTCCAGAGGTGAGTTTAAAAATGGCATAGAAGTAAACCAAATGTGATGAGGAAGGCATCACTAGCATTTTGATACATAAAGATGTTCGGACAATAGTTTCAGCATAGGCTACCTAATAGAGCTCACTCGATCCTACGTCTCTGATACTTGAACAACATTAGTAAACAATAACCAACATGGTAAATAGCCCTATACTAACCAAATTACAGAAGCAGAACACGGAGTACCAAATCAGGACGGAATCAGAGGAAGTAGTAACCTTCAATGTTCAGCTCGCCTGGGGATATCCAGGTATGCAACTCCGGTGACAATGCACCAGAATATTCAGATGAACTCGTAGCAGAGGGCGTCTTTCTCGAAGCAGCTCTAAGCAGTGAAAGCGTAGCTGCTTCCATTTCCATAATCTTTGCCCAGCTAGTGCCCCTCCTGTCCAAGTAATAGCAAAAGTAGTGTCATGAAGTTGTCCCAGCCTTTAATTTTGTCGAACTTTGTGATTACTAAAGGAGTTAGCCTTCTCCCAAACATTGACAGGAGGCCTAGACGGTTCAGTAGGTATCACCACCTAGAAGTTCATCCGCAAATTATTGCAGCATAGTTTGTCCAATTCCCTGCCACTAACCCAAGGGTAATAGCTCAATTGACGCAATAGACGTGATTTTTTAACATACCTCGTCTCAATTGCAGTCATTGTTCCTGATGTTTCATTCGCTGTGATGTCGTCTAAAATCGTTTCCGTCACCATTTGAATTGGTGGCACTAATTCGCTCACCAAAGCTGCCGAGACCGATGGTTGCAGATCTTTCCTTGAAAATATATTTTCTCGGAAACTGGAGTTAACCGGGTAAAGGTCCATTGCTTTTCTTAAGCTCTTTTTGTGACCGGGAGAGGATAAAGGCGTGGATGGCGTTGATGGGGAAGAACCCCCCTTTAGCTCTTCCCAGTCAGAGTCACTTTCTTCCTCCAACACACCAAGTTCTTCACGCGCGGCTCGGGTGTTAATTGGAAACATAGGCACCTGGTGATGTACCTGTACTGCCACCTCCTTAGGATTTAAATGAATATGAGATTCGGTGGCTTGTGTCCCCTGGTTTACCCCAATTGGGAGCACCGCACCGGCAGGAGGGGGTTGCACGTTTGACGGGGTTGCCATAGTAACAGGTAGTTCAAAACGAACAGTTGGAAGAACTGCGGGAAAAATACTCGTTCCCCATTGCTGGAAAAGGACTGGCATGAACAGAGGCATAGCCGCTGGTGGGCTCGAAATAGTAGCAGTAGTATCTGGTGTCTGGACACCCACAGTACTCCAAGGAGCTCGGCACTCAGTGGGTTGGTGGTGCACCTGCGTGCTGTGTAGATGCCATGCACAACATTCATCCTTTACCTGAAATCGTAAACAAATTCAGGTTATCTTACACTCGAAAACAGAGATGCACGATGAACAGCTACAAATATAGATATTAGAAGCTTGAGAAAGTGAGAAAGAACAGTGAGCACGAGTACCGCACCTTTGCGCTGCACTCTTCCTGTGTTCGAGATGTGAGTCTCTGATTGTTGGGAACCAGAATCTCAACCTTCGTAGTCTGACTATCTTGATCTTTGGAAAACAAAGAGTTATCAAGCTCTGTTGCCCTATCAATATGGGACACGACATCAAGCTCTGTTGCTCTGTCCACATGAGGCACAATATCATGTTCTGTAGAGTGGTCAACACATGGCACTGTTCTGGATATGGGAGACTGGCTCATGTCGTGCGAATGGACTACAGCCTCAACCTCCTTGTCAGCTCGCATCCCAGTCCTACACAATCTAGAAAACTTTCCAAAATTAGATTATTTGATGATATGATTCTATAATTCTTTTGATAATGTGGCAGAAAATGCCAAGAATAACCTTATTTTCTTTTGGATATAATGATTAAAAGAACCTTAGGAAAACACTCTTGACATTGGTAATTTGTTGATCGTTTTATTAGCAGTAGGAACATGAACTCAATTGTATGTCAAGTTGTACTCACCTCCTGTTAGTAGGCAGGGATATTGGCTCCACCCTAGTTGCAAACAACTGATCTTTATCTTGTAAAGGGTCATCTTGCAGAATTACATGTAGAACTATATCCATCAAAGTCCGCTCCAACTCAATTTCCTTTATCTTTCCATCCTGTTCGTGAGCAAGCGTGTCAAGAAATTCTTGTCGGGTGATGCATTCAGAAGCATCATCTGATTGCACTTCTATCTGGACAGAATTTGATTCTTGCAGATGATCAAACATGCTAACTAAAGTTTCGTTCTCTGTGCTGTCTGGAAACACCTCCTCCGAGAGTCGAAGAGGTGACTGGGGAAGTACGTTAGAAGAAGGTTCTCGCTTCTGTCGTTCCTGACCAACATGCAGAATCGGCATCGTCAGTGAGCTTTAAGGGGATCGTTGAGGGTCACATACATATGTAAGGTACCAATCTCCAATTTCGAACAGAAATAAGGGACTTCAGCAAAATTTATGAAAGTATCCATCTACTGTAAATTTCAACCAATCAGAAGGAAGCACACGACTTGAATTGCTCCAAACTCTAGTGAGATTCTTGAATAACTTGAATAGCAGGACCCAGAGTAATCAATATTACCTGCAGAATAGACAAACACTAACCTGACCAGTGGAAGCAATCTTGCTGACTTGGACCTTCTTTTTTTCCATAATCTTCAACTCCTCTTCAGAACGTGGTTCCGCTCGCTCGTCTTCCTCATTACGTCGTGAGGGACACAATAATCCCTTCATTGCTACAATAGTACTATGATCACTGATCCCACCACCATTAAAAATATCTGACCCGAAGGAACGTAGATTCTTGAACAAATCGGGATTTTGAGATTCCCCATCACCTTCAAGAGCAATATTTCCCCCAGCCATGCCCGTCTGATCTTCATCATCCAAGCTCTTGACCGACGCTGATGACACGGTAGCCAAAAACTCTTCTGCTCCCGGTCTCTCAGCACTCTCCAAAAGTTTCTCAATTTCAATGATCTGAGCACTTTCCAATTTTAAGATTGGTGTGCCAAGCTGTGACATGGACCCAGGGGTCGTTACGCTCCGTATTGAATCGTCCTGGGACCCTTTCTCGGATTTGAACGTTTCCGTCCAGAATCCTTCGTGGTAAGTCCAATGTCCACCTCCACCTCCATACCTGTGTGGTTTATCTCGGTCATGCGTGGGTTGTATTGTGGTTGCAGAGGGGCTCCGACGTTTTCGTGAAGCAGTTTTAACCCTTCTAGGCTGCGAGGTAATCAACTTCTTATTAGGTACCTGACCCTGCAGAGAATCACTCCTATGTGGAGCTCTTGAGCTCTTTGGTCTTCTGTTACGAGAATTGTGCACAACCATCCCCGCAAACGTAACCTGTCGGACATTCCTCCGTCCTCCAGAATTGTCTGCAAGCATTCTATGCTTACTATCCGCATCCCGCCTTCGGACTTGGACATCCAAGCCGCCATTTCGATTGTAGCGGATAATATCCGCAGGTTTGTGCGGAATATCGCTTCGAATCAATGGATCAGCGTTCCAACCTTTCACTCTAAGATGATACCTAG
This sequence comes from Bryoerythrophyllum caledonicum, assembly GCA_963971425.1. NCBI lineage: Eukaryota > Viridiplantae > Streptophyta > Bryopsida > Pottiales > Pottiaceae > Bryoerythrophyllum > Bryoerythrophyllum caledonicum. Next base: position 26,234,973 of record OZ020519.1, on the reverse strand, counting down.
CTGAATTGGTCACAACTGGAGGCATCATTCCAATCTTTACGATAGGACGTCGTGATATTCTAATATGTTTCTCATCCAAAGACTTGAAGCTCGGGAGTACACCCTGTTTCTCTACCCGCGTGTGCAAGAGCTCCCCAGGCTCTCGTTCAGAGTGAACGATCTTTCGTCCCGTGTTTATGTCATACCGGATAGTTGTAGTAGGGGTTTTACCCTGTTTTCTCGATACATTTGGTTGCAATTCACTAACTGCAGGAATGTGCTTTCCGAAACGCTGTTTGGAAGAAACTGACGAAGTAGACATTAACCCAGGAGGCTGCAAGTTTCTCTTGCGAAAGGTTGGTTTCGATTGCGTCTCCTTTCTAGACTGTGCAAGCAGCATAGGCCGGGGAAGACTAGTAGACACATCCTTGGCTTTAGACATCCTTTCAACCCATGCTGGTGGTCTGATTTTCCTTGTGGTAAATATCTTCCGCCTGGTAGTGGTTTTGGCTCGACCCTTTTCTGGTGGAGGTTTCCACCTCCCAAATGACGAACTCACCCTGTTGGTCAAGATTTCCGGGTGAAGGTCCTTTTTCATTCTACCCGCTTGTGATTCTGCCTTTCCAACGTTCAAACGCAGCAATTTGTAACTATGATCCCTAGCTGGAGACGTGCTTCGCAATCGTAGTTCTTCCAACTCCTACTCACCACCCACTCAACAGTTACAAACACAAAAAAAATTAAAAAATTAAAAAAATCTACCGTCTATACTTCCAGAGTCCAGGCAAAGCAACAAAGAACCACAGAATCCATAACTGAGTATCACAACCGAAATAAGAGCAGAAGCGTTCCAAGCGACGAGACCCTATAGACTACAAATTTTCTGGCTTGGTCTTCAAAGTGCTTGAAACATAGAAAGTAAGACATGAACTTCAAAACAATCTGATATCCTACCAATTGTTTACCTTGTGCATTTGTTCATAAAAATCATTTCCAATTGCGTCCTCAGCCACGAACTTCACTTTGGATCTCGGTCCCTTGCGTAGTGTCACCCTGTGGTTTCCTTTATCTCTTTTGACAACGGGAAGCAATGATACTGGCTTGAGCTTTTTCACAGCATTTGCTGCAGCTATTGTGCCTACGTCCAAGTTTGACTGTCCAAACGATTCATTCTTGACATCAGGGACAACTCGTCGACATGTCAAAGAACTCGATTCTTTGATCTTACGATTTGACTTGTCCAGCTGACCTGCCATCATTTCTTCAATCTCCTTAGCAAGTTCTGCAGCTGCAGCTGCGCGGTCGACATGATTCGACGGTGGTCCATGTGGTGGTATAACTTGTATATAAGATACGGACAATCCAGAAGCATTGCCAGTCATATATCTTCCCTGTTTCAAATAAGACACAAGCATACAATGTACGATGAGTAAACTTAGAATTTCTTCTGGAATGGATCAAGGCAATATCCTGAAACAAAGGTCAATGGTCACGCTGAAAAGTTAATGTTGACATATTTGTTCAAGCTCGACCGTTTTGATATTATTGAAAGAATCAACACACTGACCCTAGGGCTCATTTCTAATAACAACAAAATAAACGAACTTCATATGAAATTTGAGAATGGAAAGAAATAGTGCTTGACCGAGACGGAAGTAACTCACTGGAGGTTGCCTGGTTTTTTTTCCCTGTACAACAACGCATTTTACAGAATTAGTATATGATAGAAATCCCAAAGTTGGCAACAAAATTCTTTATGATCACGTTTCTAGTCATCAAAGTTCTTTGCCAAGCAGTTTTTCTCCGTATGAGCCACAGTTTTCCACATCGTCAAAAACCTGCGGGCAAATCCAGTACATTTTAAGAAAAATAATGCTTCTCTCTTTTGAAAAAGATAGGTTTATAGAAACTTCATCACTTACTACAAAAGCGCGCTTCCTTTCGATAACCTCAGTTGCAGTTGCTGTCAATGTGGAGTGGTTTCTTACACCTCCGATTCGAGAACACTCTGGAAATGATCTATGAACATTTCTCGGGGGAATGTTGACACCCATTCCTTCACTCGAAGAGTAGTGTGGTCCAGCTAATTCTTCATCAAATCTATTACCATTTTCCTTTCCTTTCATTGAGGAGTTCCATACCTCATCATGTTTCATACACAGATCTCGATGATCCCTGGACTTACTAAGAGGCATTCCTATCGAGTTCTCATCCAACCGACCCTTTTGTAACTTGCTTATGTCCCTGCAAGGTCTCCCTGGACTTCTCTCTTTTCTCTCAAGCAAGAGAGTATGACCCGGAATCTCATCATGAAGAACCTCTCTGTGGACTTTCTTAGCACTTCGTACCTTCCCATGCCAAGGATATTTTTCAAGTTTCCCCTTCGTAAATTCCACCTCTTCTCTACAATGAACTGAACACCGAGGCAGAACAGAAGGATACTTATTGTGCAACTTCGTACCGTTGTTTCGTTTGAAGCGAGAGCCGCCATCAGGTCCGCAAGAAGCTCGAGAACTCTTGGCATATGTAGGCATATGGCAACTATTCCGAGAACCAACACAACAAGGATCCAAACGGCACTCATTGGATTCTTCCACAGTACTGGCTCCGGAACACTTCGAACGTGTTGGCTTGCGATAATTATTCCGAGGACCAACAGGACGAGGATTCAAACGGCACTTATTTAAGTTTTTCCTAGGGGGGCTGATGCAGACATTACTGGCTCCGGAACACTTCGATCGTGTTGGCATATGGCAACTATTCCGAGGACCGTCACAGCAAGGATCCAAAAGACACTTAATGGAGTCTTTCTTAGGGGCCTGGGTGACCCTCACAGTACTATCTCGAGAACACTTCGCGTGTGTTGGAGAGTGGCATCGCCGTGACGGCATATGGCAACTATTCCGAGGACCGCCACAGCGAGGATCCAAGAGGCACTTGTTGGGGCATATCTTCGGCTGCTGATTACTACCAGCCCTACGCATAGCAGGCTTACATGAATCCTCGTAGGGAGTGAAAATCTCAACATCATAACCAGGTCGATTGATGCAATCATTCTTTGACAGTCTGATATTACCTGGCGAGTCACCAGATAGCTCAATGGTAATTTCACCGAGAGAGTCGGTCTGAGCTTCTTCTGGAGGCTGCTCAAAATCTGCAATTTACGTCACAAAAATTCGTCAAGAAGGTATTTACTTCAGATGAAGTTCAAGCTATACGTGAGTACTGACTATGTATAACGAGAAAATATGCGCCTTACAGCCATGAATGTTAATAAAGGTCAGAGAAACAATAACTACTTGGAGAAGTCCATGATGGATTCGACAAATGACAAAAGATCGTCAAAAAAATTAAAAAGGAAAAAATAAATTGACGCATGATGCCTGAGGATACAGAAAGAGTCCCTCTACCACAACTATCTCTGCAAGTCGAGGGAGCTGTATCCCCCGCACACTTCGGATGGTTCTCTCTTGAAGTATTCTGAGGCTGGCACACATGACACCTTCCACATACTTCGTCATTGCTCGTAGGAGCCACACCCTTTCTCCTGTCAGAAGTTTTGTCCATTTGAGAGCAAGTTTCGTTGATGGGCCTAGCAAACTTGCAAACATCACGAGAACCATCCTCATCCTGATGCTTAACAAGCTTGCCACAATCTGTAGAAGCTCTGAGCTCGTCGTTAGCACAATCAACAAGATCAGTGTAAAGCCTTTTAGCAGCTTCGGCAACACTTTGAAGTTTTTGCACATTTGACAAAAGCATTTGCTTCTCCTTTTCGTGATTGCTTCCAGATTGACGAACATCTTTCTTCACAGACTTTTTAACGTCATCAGGCTGGTGAGTAGAATGATGGTCTCCACATGACTTTAAGTTTACCCTTCTAGCAGCTTCTGCCCTTCGTTCAGCTCTTCTGCCAGCTCGTGCAGGATTGACTTCCTGTGCAGTAAGCTTATTCGAAGTGTATCGATCGATAGAGAGTGCCGCCATGACGTTTTGAAAGTATACGTCTGCATCACTGCCAGGCATACGGCTGGAATGATTTTGTGAAGAAGTCACAGCTACTCTCCTGGCATTCTGGCTGGCTAAAGGCAAACTGCTATCGCTTGACGCTATTTCTTTGTCATTCAAGGTCGCACCTCCAAGTGTTTCACCTGCTTCTTCCAAAAACTCCATCTCAGAAGAACCATTTCTAAGGAGTGATCTACAAGCTGAGATGCTCTCGATAGCTCGACCCGGCAGTTTAATGGTGGATTTCAGAGAGGGAGTGTCTCCTTTCCCACCAATTGCCTGTATATCAGCAGTGACATGAGACCAGTAAGTTAATTTCCTGTGACCCAATGTTAAAACCATCGAAGCCTCAGCTATATGATCATAAATAACTGAATTCCATCCTGAATCTGGTAACAACCCGTCGAAGTCTCATACTTCTAACACCAAGTTTTTCAAACCCCTCGTTTACAACTCCAAGGCCCAAACCTGCGCTCAGTGCTGTATCGATGATTGAAAAACATCATTCCAAAAAATGTCTTCCAGTGGGTTTCACACGAGAAATTACCTCAAGAGCGTGTATTATCTTTGTTGCCAACCTAGCAGCCATGGCACCTTCTCCACTCAATTCAGTACGTACTCGTCTGCTTCCACTCATCTCAGCAAAAAAAACTGAGGTGTTATCTCCAGCCTTTGTGCCTCCTAGTTCAAGACGAATGCAGCAATCAATTCGTGATTTATTGAACTTCGAGTATTCGAACTCAAACTTAAGATTTCAGCAAAAATTTGAAAACTCAGAGAAACTTACCAAGGACCGAACGAAAGAGTGCAACCCGTTATTACCATGAATCCTCCGTCAAATTGTCAAGACTAGAAGACGTAGGATACTTGCTGAATGGGCATCCCGCGACGTACTCAGAAACCGCGTAGAATCTCAATGAAAGACTACATAAAAGTCATTTCAACTGCTTATAATTTTAATGCATTAATATACTGAAACAGTGCAATTACTAAGAAGCATGAGTATACCAAATGAGGCTTCAGGTAGATGTGTTGAAACTTGGGTTGAGAACGTTGCTGGTGGAAAAGTCGAACATCTCTCAGGTTCTGACCTGTCTTGTTGCCACGAGAACATTTGTGTAGGAGTTGAATCTTTATATGTCTCCCTGAGGCTTCTAAATCTAGCCCCATCATCATGGAGATTATAGATGGGGGAACAGGCCCTGTCATGTTGAGGCACAGGAAATACCAAGTCTCTTAACCCAGTTCTATGGTACTCAACAGGGTCAGTGCTTTTCTGGCCCTTATTCAGACTTCCAGTCGGACTTGTTTCCATGGTGGATATTTGCGAAACTGTCCCCTTTTCATCTGCTCGGAGAGCTCTGGAATACTTGTCCTCTGAAGTCTCCACCTGAGTTTCCACGGCAACTCGCTTCGGTTTCGCTGTGAAAACCACATCGGCGTTAACACGACCTGCTGCGTCACCGAGGCATTCACGTGCTCCTTTTTGGGATATTCTACTCCTCAGTTCGTCACATTGCCTACTACACGTCTTTAGCATTGATAAGTCATCAGCTGTTGAAGGCGTCGTCCTGCTTTTTCCCATATCAAGAACCACGTCGGCATCATACTGATGTTCCTCAGTTTCGGTCTGAACTTCGCTCTTCGAAAGGGTATCAGTTTGAGTTCCCTCCTCCACGATCGCAAGCTTCTCGAAATGCGAAACAGCAACATCCTCCCTGTTGCAAAATAATGGATGTAACTTATAACACTATCAGAGTGTAGCTCTCGGAGTGGACATACAACCAACATGATGTCCAGGAAAAATTGCTTCACTGTATCCTCCAATAAATGACATATTCAACGCCAAGTGCAATAATGGGAGGAAAGTGAGCAATGGCAGGACCTGTAACTGAAGTACGAAATGGTACTTAAAGTTTCTTTTAACTATTTGTATATATACCACCCATAGTGAGGAAATTGAAGAGGACAAAGTAGAACTATAAGCACATACCCTAAACAATCACAGCATATGGTATGTTGAAAAATGGCGTATTACTATGCGACATCATTATCAATGTCCCATACAAAGCAGAGACTCACCGGTTCCAAAACATCGGCGTGCCGCTGGTAGCTGGAGATGTAGTAAAGGTTTCGGAGAATCTCCATCTGTCAGGATTTCGCGAAGAGTCCTCAGAAGAAAAGGAGGCGGTGGCTTTTCTCTTCTCATGAAGCTCACGTTGCATCCAGATCTGTTGCATTTCTCTCTTGTATCTGCGAGCTTCCAGTCGCAACATCGCCAGCCCTTGTCCTTGCCCCCCGTCATTATCGTCTCTGCTCTCACAGAATTAAGGCGTCCACAATTCAGGTGTACGCACTCGAAAATTTAGCTGATGCTAGAAAAAATCAGGCGCCAACAAATTCCATTGCAGAGCCCAACCAGCATGTACACAATAAGAATCCCCGACTTTTTGACACATCCGCTTTAGCCTTAACAGAAAGCACCTCAGTAGGTAACCAAAGGAGCTTCCATGAGCATGTCTCGGTTAACAATACTGGCAAACCCTAGCACGATGAAACTTTCATTGCTCCTAGGAGCTAAAACGAGATAAGTTTTCCAAAAAAGCATCCTCATTCACCACCAAGAAAGAGCACATTGCAGAAAGCCCTGAAATAATGAGAATTCGAAGATTATCACAATCTCCTCACACATGAAATCTCCAGAAGAAGTCAGTTAGAGAACTAACGGCGGCATTTGCAGGCCGTCCGTGGAACTCAGACGCCGGGTGAGAATTCACTCATAGCGCACACCTCAAACCGCGCCAGCGCCAAACTTCTTACTGTCATACCTCTCGCGTTTCCACCAAATCCTTCACATCATTCAACGATGTCGCCCGGTCGACCGCACGACGCCAATCCATTCCCTTCCGAAAACGGTTCGGCAAGATTTTCCAGACCAGCGGTAGCCGCAACTTCGAATTGCCATGGCGCCAATCCCTTCCTGCGGTTCTTGGCGCGTTAGGCAGAAATTGCCACCTGCAACAATATAACTCGTGAGCGCCTACAATCACTACACCAAAACTCCAACCAAAACCGGCATACACCTGCGATCAATGCACACAGCGTGTCTCTCCTTCCATCACTCTCAACAACACCAAGTCCCTCGCTCTCAACTCCGCTATCCACCGGCGCTCAGCAAACACCTAATCTACACTGCCAAAGCACATTTATCCCTTCTTTCTCTGCCATAAACTTGTCATCAATCCAAGGCCGGCAAAACTACTCCAGCGATGCACACATGCCTCCATGCTCCACACCGAACAAACCTGTATCCAATTTCTTCTTGATCATCCACTTACAGTAGCTCCAAGCAGCGGCATCATCTACAATAAAACCATAGCCTCCGTCGCCTCCACGACATGAAGCTCCAGTTTGTGAAAACACAATTCAGCTGCAAACTGATTCAAAACAACTGGCGCACTCGTCTTCAGACCAGCGACCGGACTGACCGGTCTTCATTTCTCCTTCAATGTCCTCTCATTGGTCTGAATTATATATAGGCCGGTTTGTGTGAGGTGGCAGTGGGATGTACCTGGGAGTGAAGAAATATTGTGTAGATTTGGGAGACGTTCATAGATGAGTTTCCGGCTTGGTAACTTTGGCTTGGTTACTTCTTCTTGGTAACTACGGCTTGGTAACTTTAGCGGAGTAACTTCGGCTCAGTAACTCCTTGGTAACTTAGGCTTGGTAACTTCTGTGGTATTTACCAAGTTCTGTGAATACTGATTAGAGCATCTCCACCCGTGGCGGGGTTTTTCCCACGTCAATGCAGAAAACCAACTCAAAAGGCAAGTACTAGGAACAGAGTGGGCGTTTCTCCTAGCACCAAGTCAGGGTTCCGAACTGGGAATCGGAACTAGGATAGCTCAGAAGAGGTAACTAGAGTTACAGACAGAAAGGTAACTGGAGTTATAGAGAACAAAAGCCATTAAAATTGCAGATTTGGGTGCGGTGATGACGTATCCGAATGCCGCAGTCAACGGAAAATTGACATGTGTCACGATGGGAGTTGTTCCTTCGTACACCAAAATCTAGCGTGCAACTCCACTTCGACCAAATTCCCTGCTGAACTCATTAATTTTCAACATTCCCCGTACCGATTTTCAATTTTGCACTCCTCGGTGCAAATCCCTTCCACATCAAAACTCCAAATTCTGCAAATCTACTGGTTTAGTCGCTCATTGTGGAGATGCTCTTAGACAGAAATAGAACACTTAGAGCATCTCCGTTGCGGCACCCGGCCTCGATAGACTTGCTGGAGAACCGTTGAATCTCCAAAAAAGTTGCCTACTACAAGTGCCACCCCGCCATCCTGCTTCATCGGCTTGGCATTGGCCACGCTCCCGACGTCAAAACTCACCAATTATATTCTCTCACCACCAAAATTCCCTGACCTAGCTTGCCTTTCTCATTCGAACACGTGCAAGCCGTATGCGGCAACGTTACTAAGTGGTTGCCCGTTTTGGCAGCTACCGAGTGATTCCACAAAATGACATCTCCAATAGCACGTCACGACAGTACATATGTCAGCATCAAGGTTCTTCTTGCAATTCCCCGACTCTTGTTTGGAGTAGAAAATCGGTAGAGGTGGAGACAAATCCTTGCACGCTTTTGACAGTGCTGGCTTTGCGTCTCTGGCCTGGCATGGACCTAGTTGACGTTCAGAGGTGGAGATGCTCTTAGACAGCCCATTAACAGAGAATATTTGAATTAACATGTTGGAGATTTTCATCACTTCTATTAATCATTTTTTAATGGCAAATGAGAGAGTGTGTTTTTTTATTTTTTGGTCATTTTAATGATCAAGTAATGTGGAAACTAGAAATGAATCATATTATTGAAATGTTAATTTTTTAAGTTATTATTATATAGCTATACATGAATATAGTGTTTGTTCATTCTCTTCACTAAGCCTATGGCCACGGAACATAGGGTAGTGTAATAGAACTACTCCCCCTTTCAAGGATAAACACTTTTTTATACTGATTGCCTTAGAGACAACTGACATGTCATCCCCCAAGGGCTTTTTGAGTACCCATATAACGTGGTCTTAAGGCCCCCCACCATAGTTGGATGGACTATGGTGGTAGGCACCACGCCGGTGTAGGAACTTGAATTCACAACCACCTCATTGGTGTATCATGACTCCCTTGGATTTTAGAGTAAAGAGTAGAGAAGGAACCAAAAACTTTTCAACTCCAATTTTTTATGAAAGATCGTTATTAAGACCAATAAGATAACATTTTCATAAAATTTAATGATTTTGACCGCATGGATTGAAAGATTATATTGTTGAAATGAAGGAAAAGGTGCATTTCTTTCCCAGCATTAACTCTTTAAGGCCTAAAATCCATTTTTGAGTTGTTTCGGTACGATTAAATGAGGTCATAGAGGTGGAGGTTTCCAAAAATCTAATTTTAAAAATATTTTTTTGAATTTTTTATCAAGAACATGCATTTTGAAAAGCTTTGTAAGGATAACTTCATTTATTCTTGGACTTCTAAGGAAAAGTTAAGGCACTTTGAACATCAAAAGCTGGACTTTTTGGTAGTTCGGCAAGATATCATAGGGCTAAATAGTACTACCGTAGAGGTTAATAGTGCACTATTTTACTGCAAGCAACCGTAAAAGAAAGTTTTTGGCATCCCTCGTTGATTTTACTTAACAATGTATAAAAACTAGAGATTCATTTTTTTTCAATTTTGTTCTCCTTCTAAGAGAATAAGGCATGATGCTTTCATTACAATTTGGATATTAGATCCAACAATTATTTATTTAATCAAAGAATAATATAGCTTTGGTAAGGAAATGGCCACATTCTATACCCCTACTCATTGCAAGGCCTTTCCCTTATCATAAATCCCTCCATTAAGGTATCTCCCCATGTCCGCCACCTTCCTATCACTGCCACTCAATATTTGGTCCCAATTCCATCCATTCACTCTTTGTTAGCTCCAAATTAAGGCTTACTATTCATCAAGACCCCTAATTTTGGTCAACGCTAATGGGGGTACCTAGTGACAGAAATAGACTAAACATGGCTTTACCACTTTGGAAATTCACAACTAATTCACATCCCATCAAAAAAATATGAAATCACTTGGGTTGAGATTGTAATTCAATTGGCCGTCATTGAAAAATCAATGAATTATTATTTGGGTCCTTGAATGCACATCGCTTGAAATATGTGTGAAAATCTTTCAAAAACTTGAATTATTCCATAATAATATTTGAAAATTTTCAATGTTGATAAAAGCTTGTAGCAAACATTTTGGAGCTGGCTGGTGTCCCCAGTTTTGCATAAAGTATTTACAACTCCAGCGTGAAAAAGAATTATATTTCCACAGGTTGAAGCCTCCACTATGCCATAGGATTGAAAAGAACTATATTTCCACAAGTTAAAGCATCTACTATGCCATAGAATTGAAAAAGAACTGAATTTCCACAAGTTGAAGCCTTCCTGTTCAGATGTATTGGCCGAATGGCGAATGATACATGAAAGATTGACCCAATGTTATCTTCTAAGATCGTCGAAATTCACCAGCCACATGTATGCGTAACATCCACTTCTCAATTTTACAAGCCCTAGAGTAATGCTGCTTCGGTGCTTCTCTCCTCTTCATCACTGATGGATACTCACTGCTGCTTGACGTGGCCCACGTTGGAAGAGAGGTTTTGGTATCAGTACAATCAAGTACCTGAGCTGGTTGGACAGTTGAAACTAGCCCCTCAACCAAGTATTTCTGAACGACGAATTGTCGCGCAATGATGCATCGTGCGGCTTGTACTCCATCATGTAGCCCACAGGAAGGTGAAGGTGCCGTTTGATTGAATCACGAAGAGCCATAACCGCCTGCACATAATAGCAATCGTAGAGTTACCAGTTGTCTGAAAAGAAGCCGGATCAACCCCTCCTCGAAGAAGACACTCCCAAAATAATGAAGTTTACTATGATAATCATGGCAGTCAAAGGACGTGCTGCTTGTGTAGGAGAAAAGGAGCGCATAACCTAAAGGTTACCATCTTCGAGTTCTCAGAATGTATACCTGTTTGTCAGCAGCATTTCGGTTCCAAACACTCAGAATGTCCTCTCCAAAGCGAATGCTCAATACAGCACCACAAACAGTGTCGCCAAAGTCCAATTGATCTCCAATCATTGCCAGCACCTATAAAAGCATGACACGGTAAGGAATGGTCTACTGCACAAAGACAAACTACGCTACTACAGTCGACCTTTTCGATGTAAATTATCAGCAGCTGTTTGATATGTTCGACATTAAATCCTAGACGTTTAACACGGATAAGACGAGAGACCATCGTTGATTTGGGAAGTTCATCCTTTTAAACAAAAGCATAAAGAACATAGGAAGAGAGAACTCTACCAGATCTTCCCAATATCGACCAGAAACTAATTTCTTGAAGCGAATAATCCACTTTCCTCCAGATCGATTAGCAGCATCCTGATTCAAACAGCGCACCGTGAGACGAGTCGGCAGCTTAACATCTTCATCGAAAAAGCAAAAGATAGCTAAACGATGGAAGTGAGAAGCAGAAACAAGTTGTCTCTGTATTAACACCAGATTGCTGCAGGAGTTCAGAAAGGCCAAATACTCACCTCCCATAAGGGACGAATGCCTTCCTTAAATAGATGTAAGTCTGTTGGATTCGGTAGTGTGGATGCTCGCGATAAGTGGCAGTAGCTGCCCCAGAATCCTTCTACCTAAAAATGTGAAAACAGAGATACGAAAATTTATCCATTTGTAAAGGCAGAGCCGCTCACCAAAAAAGTGACCTCAACACTCCCTCAAAAAATGGACCAGCAAAACGCTGAATACAAAACCTGTTCAAATTTGATGACAACAAGACTAGAAACAACGAAGCAATAAATGGACTAGCAATTGCAGAACACATTCTCAAAGCAGTAGCATCCTGTATCAAAGGCTCAACTAATGGTAAAAGAGCGTCGATCAAAGGCGAAGCAGTGGTGCTATGAATAAAGACTCACAGTGCTAAACTCGGCGATCTTCTTAATGTTGTCTTCGTACGATGTCTGCGATCGTATACCGGGCTGTCTTCGAGTGTACCAAAACACAAACCGATGCTGCAAAGGAATCGAAACAAACATATGTCATCCTTACCAAACTTCACAGAAGCAAAAAATGTGCTCTGCAGCAAAAAAAACGCCACTCTATAACCATTACAATTAAAATCTCCACAGCTGACCAAAAACTTCAAATTACGCAAATCCAAACTCCTCACCGACCAATAGATTGCGAAGGAATGTTAAAAAAACCATGCTCCCGAACATAATCATTTCCAGAGTCGCACTCGTAGAGTAAAAAAAACAACCTCACTAAGAAACGATTCCAACTGCCTAGAGAGAAGGATAACCTCATGAGAGACGATTTCAGAAAAGGATAACCGCACCTGCAACGGATGCAAACCAGCTCGAATTTCGCGCCCCTGCCGGTCGCGATCGTCGCCCTCTCGGACACGCCGATCCTTCTCGTCGCCATCCTTCTTCTGCTCCGCGCTCACGTCATTCGCGGCGGCAGACGCGAGCGGCAGCAGCGGCGGCCGATCATCCGCCGCAGCAGGAGCAGCAGCAACAGCAACAGCAACAGCAACAGCAGGCTCCGCCTCCGCCTCCGCACCCGATTCCTCAACAACGGCAGCAGCAGCCGTGGTCGCAGCAGCAGCGGCGGCTTCGTCTCCCTCCTTGGCTGCCGTAAGCTCCGTCATAGCGACCGCCAAACCCCAGCCCGACCTCGCTGCAAAACACTCTCTGCAAATCGCGAGAGAAGAATAGCGATATCCACAAACTTGAGTTAGGGTTTGGATCGCATTACAAATTGGAGGAGACGAGGACGACGACGACGTCGTCGTTGTCCTCGTCTTCGTCGTTGTCGTCGTCGTCTTGTGCATTCAATGTGCCTGGATATCTAGGTAAGGGTTAGTATCGTGCGGGTATCTAGAGGGTGTCTTTCGTACCGAGATCCGGGTGTTGGAAAACACTCTCCTTTTAAAGGGCAATTGATTTTCGCTTGTGACATTCATGGATCAACGTTGGATGCCTACAAGCACCAACTTAAGGAGTACCATTGAATTGGCAAATGTCAATAGTACATAGGGTAAGCCTCCCATAACCAACCAAAAAACCCATAGCCAACGCCTATAAAATTGGGGTATATCCAACCCTCTTCCATCCCGTTACCACCAACTGAACTCCAAATGGAGTTTTGCTATTAGTCAAGACCCTTACTTTTGGTCGTTGGTTATGGGGGGTACCTACTGCTTGCCACCTACTAAACATGGCTGCACAGTTTGGAAATTCATAGCTAGTTTAGTTTTCATAAAAAAAATATGAAATCAATTGGGTTGGAATTGTAATTCTATTGCCTATCACTGAAAAATAGTAGTATAATTATCTCCTCTCTCCATATATGCACATTCCTTAACTTGTTGGTTTTAGGGGGGCTTACCTTAGTATTTGTATGTTTTATTATGATGATATTTTGCATCGATAAGAGTCTAGAAACTCTCCAAGATATTTGAAACCCTTGCTCTTGTGGAGTGCTAGAGTTTTCTTGGAAGTGCTTCCACTTCGGGAAAGAAAGGATGGCAAGGTGCTAGACATGATGAGATTTTTCATGCACTAGAATAGACTCTAAAAAAATTCATCCTCCCTTTTTCTGCACCAATAAAATGCATGAGTGTTTATGGCAATCAATGCTCTTGGGCCCTACCTCATGCAAGTTAAAGCTCCGATGTAGTACCTTAAGTTTTCAAAAAGTTGACCGGTGGTTCCCCCACACCTTTCCCAAGTCAATTCACCATGTGCATGTGTTTCCAGTTACTAACATAAGACTCTAAGATTTAGGGTGACAAGCGGGGTCACGTCCCTCTACTTTGAGAAAAACTCTACACTTGAACAAATTTTCTCTATTAAACTGTATTCTAAGCCTTGATCTACTAAAATGCCTCAATATCTGTAATGCAAGCTAAGCTACAAACTTGGAAATAGATTTTTAAAGCACATACTTATAAGCATCATCAACAATATAGCAATTATACAAATTTGAGTTTCTTCTTTAGCATCCACAAGCTTGAATGTGCACCACCGATGCTTCTAAAAACTCATTGTGTGGCCCCAAATCTTCTCCAATGTTCCAACAACCTCTAATAAGCACTTGTGAACTTCCAAAGGCTAAAAACATGTCAAAGTGAGATCTTGTGCACCTCCTCAGTTCCAAATTAGTCCTTCTACAACTTCAACACTCAAAGACTCTATAGACCTCTTAATAATTTTGCAACAAATCTCTATATAGGCAACTTACATGAGCACTGGGCTTGTGACTTATTGAAGATTAATTGTGATAAAGAAATTATTTCATAAGCGAATGAAATCCACAAGGTATTAAATACAATGTTTGATGTCCGATATTATTGCCTTCTTTTGAAGACTTTACCGATACTTGCACATGGTGACATCTCAAGCAACTTTCAAGCCACTCAATGCTAATACGAAATCCACATGAGGGTCCAACCTCATGCATCTATCTGCGTGTCTTTGCCAATTATCACAAAGGCCACATGGTGGTCCAATCTCATGTGTCCATTTACTAGTCTTTACTAGCACCATGCAAGAAACCTAGGTTGATCTTACCTTTCATCTGCATGCACCCCTCAAGTTCCTTTCACATTTCTCTATTTTCTTCTATCTTATTTTCTCCTCTATATTTACTACAACTATTTACAACACGCAATTAAGCAATTATGCACTTAGCCAAGTGCATTGGTTGCAGGTAGAAAGCCGCAAGTTATTTGCTCATAACTTTTAAAAAATCAAAATTTGGCAAAAATTTAGTATGTTTTTTTGAATATGCTACACTCCTTTTCTACCTCTAAAAATTGGTGCATAAGGAACTAACAACGTGCTTAACATTATGGTAATTAATTGAGACCTTTTATAGTGCAAAAATTAGACTCCAATTGAAGTCAAAGTCTGCTGATCCAGTAAACGCAGGAAAGAAAATGAGCCTTTCCTCTACTTCAAACATTATAATCTTTCAATCCGTGCGGTCAAACTTTATGAAATTTTGTGAGTATATTACTTAATAAGTCATTATTGAGATCCTACGATTAAAAGTACCAAAAAAACTTAATTCTTTCTTCCTTGCTAATTGCACAAAAACAAGCATTTTTAATGATTTTTGGTTGAGATATTCTCAACATAATTTATGGACCAACGTACTTTGGGTATCAATAACAAGTGTATCACCAATAGGGTATGACTTCCTGGGCACCACTACCCGGCTATCAACCACGGTATCAACTTAGTGTACCAACTTAGGGTTTCGGATTAGGGTTTTTGAATTGCGGGTATCAATACAGGATGTCAATCCTTTGCACCGTTGGGTAGTCCTATGAGGGGTGTGCGCGCGCACACCCTTGGCAATAGTTGTGAGGGAGGCTGTGAATGTGAGAGCCTAGGGTTTGGTGGAGGGAGACAATGGAGGTGTGGGAGGGATGGGCTTGTGAGGGCGAAGGGTGGGGAGAGAAGAGTTGTAAGGGAGGACAATGGAGGGGAGTTGAGAGGGAAGGGAGGGAAGTTGTGGGCGGCTAGGGTTTGGGAGAGATCGGTTTGGGAGAGATGGGTTTGAGTGAAGGATTCAGGAGAGGGATACGGTAGTCATTGCGGCAGGCAAACTTTGTACTCCGGCAGGCAAGCAGGCCAGCAACTGCGCCTGTAGAACTTCGTGTAGGCGATAAGGCCTGAGCAGCTGCCAGATGAGAACTTCGTGCAGGAGCGCGTACCGCTCACCCACACATCAAGAGCGGCCAGTCACGTGCAGAATTAGAGTTGGACCAGAAACTAGTTCGAAGCAGGCGCAGCTTGAGCCGAACTTCTATTCTTCTTCACAGAGTGCAGCTTGACAGAGATGCAGTTGCCGCTTGACGAGAACGCAGATGCAACTTCGTGCAGCAACCGACCCCGTGCAGTTGCTACATCCAAGCGTGTCGCAACTTCGTGCAGCAGCCGACCCCGTGCACTTGCTACATCCAAGCGTGTCGCAACTTCGTATAGTAGCGTCGCAACTTCGTGCAATTGCCACATCCAAGCGCAGCTTGACCAGAGCTTCGTGAGGCGCAGCTTGACAAGAACTTTGTCCCTACAAAAGTCTTCTCGCCTGGCAGAACTTCATGCAGAACTTCGACCGGAACTTCGTGCCTGTGCAGATTTTGTCCTGAACTCTTTGCCCGAGCAACTGCAAACCTCGCCCGAGCAATTGCGCAACTGCGAACTTGGTTTTAATAGCGACCGGAACTTCGCCCGAACAGATTTCTCGCCTGGCAGTTGCGATGCTGAACTTCGTTGGGCGCAGGTCCACGAAGTGCTTCTCGCTTGGCAGCTTGACGAAGCCAGGCTGGGTGCTTCGGCGAAGCTGAATCAACAGATTTTGCCAGACAGGCTGGGTGCTTCGCTTGGCAGCTCCATGAATCGCAGGTCCACGAAGGCAGGCTGGGTGCTTTGGCGCAGGTCCACGAAGGTAGGAAGGAACTTCGTCGCAGGCTGGGTGAAGGCACTTCGGGCGAAGCTTCGGGAAAAGGTACTTCGGCACCTTCCTGCATTCTAGCTAGAACTAGTCCTCCGAGCTCCACCTTGCCCAATTCATGCAAGGCAAGGAGCCTCAATAATGTAGAATTTACCCACTGTTTCAAGCACTTGCAGACATCTCCCTATTTTAGCTCCGGATCTGTTGAATCCCGCCCAAGTACGAACTATGTTATCTAGTAACATTCAAACTTCTACAGGATTCCCATATCCATTGCAGCTTTAAAATCTCAGTAATATTCAAAGCCTGTAGCAAGCTATGATAGTGAGGGACACAACTGGAAGGTGTGCACGTTTCTAGGCCAGAGACGTGCTGATGCTCTCAGAAATTTTGTCCAAGATCTGGTCTGGATGTGCTGAATGGAGGAGCACCAGCAGTGGGGGGTGTGCGCGCGCACACCTCAAGTCTACGGAACTCCATGGGATCGTCTAGAATCTCATGGGAACGCGGCGACTAGGGTTTTTTAGTTTAGGATTTGGTTTTCTAGTGGCGGCGGCTAGGGTTTGGATCTATGGCGGCTAGGGTTTGGATCTATGGCGGCTAGGGTTTGGATCTGTGGCGGCTAGGGGTTTGGGTTTGTGGGCAAATTTGTGTAGCTGCACCAATGGATTCAGTGTCACACTACGGATTTACATTCACAGCTTTAGTTGTAGTGTTTTGATGTCAGTCAATAGTTGATGTCTCCCATCATATTTAAACTCTCAACTTCTTTTGAATTTGACATTTTGAGCATATTGTTTGGTGTCTTTTTTGTGTGCTCATAGATTGATATTGCCTCATCTTTCACTACTATATGTTGTAACTATCATTTAACTTTGAGTTGTCTATTTCTAATTCAGCCATTTACAAAGTTAGGGAAGCTTACCTTGTTCACAAAAGTTCCCTCTAAGCACAAAATTGTTCTTCCAGCCTGCACACCACACGCAAAGCCCACAAAAATTAGTAAATGAAATAAATTATGACATGGCTTCAACATGTTTGTGAGAGAGGTCACCTTTAAAAGTGGGAAGAGAAGAGACCTCTTGGGTTTGTAAGGAAACCTTATATGCAAGTTCAAACCTTGTGCCTCAAGTTGATTTGTCCAGGCTCACATACTACAATACATTGCAATGCAAACCGAAGCTATCGATGACGACCGTTTGCAAGCAGCTCTAAATTCTATGGAGTAGATAGTGTGCCTTTATGAGAGTATACTAGTTGTGTATGGTAATTGCTATATAGTGTAGTACTATGTGTAAGAGTAGTATATTCTAAGGGTGATGTAAGACGTTATATCATTAATCCTATAGAGTAAAGGTGTTTTTACTATTGGTGCTAAGTCCATTTGTAGAAGCATCTATATTTAGTTTCCACCATTGTATGCATTATGTACTACATAGAATATCTTTTAATCAACTGCCAACCGTTGCATAAAGTATGTTTTTTTGTGATTACGCCTATTTGTATACTACAATCCTTTAAATCTATATTTGAAATATTGTGAAACTATATTAAATACACATTTATCTAGTATTATCAAGGGGCCACCACAAATTTGTTGAAAATGCCAAAAATTCGCTTCCAATACGAACAACCATGATCGTACATAATATTGTTGTAGAAGCTCAAGTTTTTTCTTTGAAAAACATTTTTTTTTTGCAATTTTGACACTTTTGTTCGCAATGGCCGCCGTTGTATCTAAGTGCACTTTTATTTGTTGAGGGCAAAATTGCTTAATTGCGTGTAATACATCATAGTAACAAGTACAAACAACTCTCAAACTCTAATCAACTTTAGCATATCTATTGATTATTATAGCACTACTCTGATCAATGCCATTTTCTTGGAAGTTTGAAGAAACTTCTAGCATGTGCGTACATGAAATGTGTTTTTATTGACATTGAGATTTTTGATAATATTAAATAGCATGGGCTTCATGGGATTATTTTTCACACTCAAAATGTAGAAAAATATTATGTTATTCTATGTGCAAAATTGAGGACACCGAGTAGCTCCAAATAGTTTCCTATAAGTTTTTATTAACATTGAGACTTTCATAATATTACTTTGATCGAGATTATTGTGCAAAAGTCACTGAGTATTTGGCGGGTACATATTAATTTGTTTGGAGAGGAATCTCATAATCCTCCTCAGGGTGTGCCATAACATTGCAAAGAAGGTTCTTCTTTGAGCTTCAATAATCACGTGATAGCATATCCTGTTAATAAGTGAAAAGAAATTGTTCCCCGGATGATGTTGACCTGGTGTCTATTTCCATGTGTGCACCTAATGTAAGTCTATTAGGGTGGAATCATGTTTGTTGTAAGAGAAAAGGAGAGGTATGTGATAATTATTACAAAATATGAGAATGTTTGAGTTATCCATAATCTCACCTGATAGTTTCGATTAGTTTCTCCATTTTTTTTAAGATAACTACTGACTAACATACCTAATGGAGGAATTTGGTGGTCTCCAAACCCAAGTGAGAAGTAGTTTTAGTTGCCTTTGCGAAAGAAGGAAGAGAGGTCATGTTATACCAAGAATCTTTAACTGCTATTCTTCTTTTTGAGGTGATTATAGAAATTTAGAGCTAAGAAGGGCAATGAATAAAATGAGAAAAGAAGTAAAACTCTTGGTATTTTGGTCAAAGTTGTCTTAAAAATGGCTAGGATTTTTGGCTGTGAGTTTGTTGTGCAATAATAATGTTTGATGGTCCCCATGTGGAAAATTACACAAATTTTGGAGGAATGTGTGAACATTAAAATTTTTAAAATAAATCTTTTTTCAAATTGACAGTGTAAATAGGGCTTCAAGTTAAGTTGTTTTAGAAATAAACTAGTAAAGTAACCTATGGCGGCTAGCAGCGACGCTATCTTGTGAGCGGTGAGCGGCGAGCGGCGAGCGGCGAGCATACAAAACTCTAAAAATTGGAAAAAATTCACAGTTTTTTTTTAAAAATGTGAAATTGTCGGCAATTTGGGCAAAACTATGAATTTTGGAGCATTTTTCTTTTCTAATTGCTAAATTAAGTAAATAGCCTATAACCGTGGTCACTTGTGGAACAATTTTTTTGGACTACTGGGCCTTCTTCTCTTCTCGTGCTTTGGTTATAACGTACATCTAATATCTTTAAATTTAGAATGATCACATTCAAATCTTGTACATCAGGTTTAAACTTTTTGTTTGGACACGACAAAATATATTATTTATAAATATCCACTTATTTGGACACAAGATATACTGCAGGGTATCACATAGGTATCAAAAGGGTATTGCCTAGGTTTATAACGGGTATCACATAGGCATTACTTGGCTATCATCCATGTGGCATGTATTACAAGGTCATCACATGGGCAGTAAATGGGATCACTTACATAAATCCAAAGGGATTTTTGGAAAAGGTTGATAGTCTCCACTTTGAATTCTACTAGTACAACAATTTCCATTGCGTACGGTAGTATATGTGAAGTACGCCAATCAACAAATCATAACAAACTCAATAAGTACATGAACTAAATTCACATCCACGTCTACGACTCTGCAACTCTACATCTTAGCAATCTAAGATCGTAGATCTTTTTGAGAAATACGACATCATTGCCTTTCTCACTCTTGTTTGGCAATGTTCCCAAGCTCTAGAATTTGCATGACTTCGTTGAAGCTGTAGCTTGGAGCATGTATGAATAAGTCCTCTTTGTAATCCATTTTACAAAGGTAACGTAAGATATAATAGACATGCTTGCAATACTTCCATTGTCCCTTCTTTCCCAACGCCTCCGATTGCATCTTCAAAAAATCAGGGCATGAACACCCCGGAAGGTCCGTGAAGGTGATGCAATATGACTTGTTTTTTCCTGTATGAAGAGTGATAACGCATCCCTATCCGGGATACGGTATGGCATAGAGGTTGGAGACGTAACAATTATTCATAAGAGTGGCGCTTGACCACTTGTTGCGTTGCTCAGTTGTTGGAACATCTATTGTTCTACAAATCGCATAGCCATTTCGAAAGGTGTGGTAAGAATTCGGGTTCACTAGAACAAGGAAGTGTGACCGCGGAAGGGGCATGTCCATAGACACTTGGAATTGTCTTCGTGGTAAAAGAACTCCATGCTGCTGCAACTGGAAACTAATTCTTCCAATGCTAGTACCTCTTGCACTCTTAAATTAGTGCCAAATTTCACAGGCTACGTCATTGGAATTGCTAGCCAATCAACCACAAATGGGTTTTTCGACCCCTTCACACAACGACTAATGTCATTGGAACAAAACTAGAATTCAGCTGAGACATGCCGTGGTGATCTGTAATCTTTCTTCATACCGGCATATGTGGGGGCTAGAGTCCCATGACTGCCATGCCCAACCTTAGTACTGCACTCTTAACTAGTGTGAGCTTGCAAGGCTTGGCATTTTTTAGCAGACTTTTTAAGAGGCGGGCTATGTGCCACTTCGATGGATCACAATCTGATTCCAAAACAGATGTTGTATGCTCGACTCCAAAGTCTTGTCTGGTGAAGGCTTCTTCAATACGCGCTCGAGTCACCCTTCAGCCATCACGACGGATAGAGTAATTTACCGTATCATATCTGTGGTAATCATGGGCAGACCCAGGTGGCATGTCAAGCTTGCGCTTGGTGGACCCAAAAAACTTTGCTCCTTCTAAGCCGTCCGTCCTGGTTAGTAGATCCTCAGCCCCAGGAAAGTTCCTAACAGCCTCAGCAATGAATTTAGGGTCACTTGAACATTATGCAGACCGCAAACGAAGCGTACCTTTGTCCGGACCTTTTCCAAACGTGCCACCCTTCAACCATGTCTGATACATGGTGATCTGCATGAAAGCACGGATGAGGTCGTCCACGGTTGCCGCCTATAAACATGTCATTGTATTTTTAGATTGTTGCAGCCATTGGTTGTAGACTGTTTCTGCAAGGTTGCAGGAAGGCATGTCGGCTCTCTCGTCAAGCGTGAGATCCTGAGAAGGTACAATAAATGTCATAAAAATGATCAGAAGTCTCTCTTATATTGAACATGGGAGTTTTTTAAAGTAATGGGTGAAGAGGGCTTACAAGTTGCACAATAGCACCCCATTGTCGATATCGGAAGTGCCAGAACGCCATCCAATCCTCTGGAGCACGACGGCCAATTTCGGTTGTGGCACATGAAGACATCCACCATGCACAAATTACGTTGTATTGCGCTTCAGCCTCCTCTTGAGTCTTTGCGTTCTTCCAGATTTTGCAAAGGGCGATGTGTTGCTCTCTAAAGCTGGGTAGAATGCTTCTGGTAGTGGCTCCTTGAAGACATTTGGTCCAATGAAATAAGCAAGTCCGTTCTTTGTTATCCATAGGCTTCTCCTTGTCACCGAAGGCATAAACTCGCCGGACGGCGTGCCAATTCGCTCCAGAGCTATCTGCTATAAAGCCTTTGAAGTTTGTCTCCTGTAGGCCGTGGTTCTTCATTGTGCCATTCAAATTCTCCTAGGATAGTTGTTGGGCTTTAGTGTCCTCCGATTGCATGATGCACATGGCGATTGTCATGACTCTACAATACTTACTGTCATACACATGGCATGCCATGGTAGTCCAATCCTTCACTCGCTTTACATGATCAAACATCAACCAACAATCTTGGAGATCCCCCCGGCTTGCATACACTTTACAAGGTCGATACCACTACCTAGACGATCAATAGACATCTTAAAAACAAAAACTTTACCTTCAGATTGACCCGGAAACTTGTTTTCGTGGATGAACTCGAACTTGGACGATTCTTTCAGATCCATGATGTCCAATTTCCTTCATTGACTTTCTCCGTCTTTTAATTAATGCGCGCAGATATAATGCTGATTGTGGAAATCCTGTAGGTCGTGGAGACGAGGTCAGTTCGAGGAGACTCCAGAGTTGGGATGGCGACTAGCGCAGGGAGTGACGACAATCATGTATGTCATACTCCACTTTGTTGTGAACAATTCTCTTGATTTTGATTCAGCGAACTTCGAAACTGGACTGCCGTGGATTTCCATGTTTTCAAAAAAAATCCTGGTAGCCCGTATATACGATTATTCAGGTAATGGAGTTATTGACACTTTCATATCCGTTGGGGTGTTGTATATTATCCCTACATCTATCCTGTGAAGTTCATACTTTTGTTATGTTAGCTTTATAGGATGGTTAGGAGGCGTACAACTAGGCCTGAACCTAGACTGTGGGCTATCCAATGAAGAGGTTGCTCTAGCTAAGGAGAAAACAGCTGAACGTCAAAGATGTTGAAGAGCTAGAAAGAGGGATTGACGGAGCAGTTGCTGCAATTGGCTGTTGCCGGTGAGGACTTTAGTGAGAACAATTCTGGACGTAGGGATGTGAATGGAGTCTATGCACGAATTTCTGAATTCATTTTGAAGGAATTCGAAGCTGTTGGCAAGGGTTTAGGGTTCCGACAGGCTGTCATGGAGTCGGTTTTGTCTACCAAAATTATAGTTCCCAACTTGCTCAAATGTTGCCCTGACTAGGATGATGCGAAAACTAACCATGCCATCATTCAATCCTATAGGAACAAATTGCAGCTCCTCAGATACCCATGCTCTAGAGAAAAATTAGTGAGGAGGAAGGCACTATTTGATGCTGCTATTAATGTTGATGGCACAAGAGTACGTGCAATATCAAGGGTCCTTCGTACAAAAAAATGGAACATTGTTGCAGCCATGCATCGACAATAAAGCCTACAATCCACTGGATCGTCGTTTTTCAAGCTTGTTGAGCAGAGAAAGAGGGCTGGATTGTAGAATCATACAAGGGAGTTTATGAAGGAGTGGTGGTTTAAAGAGACTCGTGTCAGTTCAAATAAGAAGGATGTCAGGAGAAAACGGGTAGAAAAGAGACTGTACGAATGTCATCCAACGCACTTGATGTTTGAAAGTCAGGAACTTCACCACACCCTCTCTGGTTATATGTGAATATTCAAGGTGGTCCCATTTGTAATTCGACTACTATCATAGTATGCATTTTTAGTATCTTCAACGTCCCGTTGTTGTCGTCGTTAAACATTCCAATAGTCCTTTGATACACATTCCATGTATCTTTATGTACCCTAGGTTATAATTATATGGTACTTTTTGGTGCGTAATTAACAGCAGTAGTTCAATGGAATACATGGGTGGTCCTTGTTGATACTGGGGTAGACTCCAATTTGCTAAACTTGTCCGCGTACATACTCTCTGTTAGTATGTGATATACTTGTAAAGTACGGCCTCATCACCTACAGTATGTTATCATACCAAAGTAGTCCTCAACAATAGGCTTTGATTATTCCACAACACACCCTTCAAGTAGAGTTATAGACACTTTGTGAATACTATTGAGGTTATTCAATGTCCCCACACAGTCTATAGCTATATTTGTGACACTGGACTATGGTATCCTGGAACACAGTTTATTTTGCTAAAATACTCTAATATACTTTGTATAAGTAGTTGTAATACTTATCTACTCATTTGCACAGTATAAAAAGACAAGGTATATTTTCACATGTCTAAGTGAGGATGTATACTTTTAGTTTATTGACATACCTTTGTAGTCTGATGTTATACTTCTATAGTCGTTGTACATACTCGTGAGGTATATTTTGCACATTGCTGACATGCAATTTGGGCATTGTCTTTGGCAAACGTCCTTGTACGAGAGGCTCAAGGCTGCACATCCTAATACTAGTACAAAACTTGAAAAAAAAACCACACTCAATTCAGACCACACTAATGAAACAGTCAGCATTGTTCCTAAATCGGGTTGTCCCGGGGTTTCTAGCCATAACTCCCTCATTTTTGGGAGTTTTTGGACGTGTAATATACCGTTGAAAGCGTCTTGAAAACACGCATCCAACGGTATATTACACAATATATTACTTAGCATGGGTGATTTGCGTGTTTTCAAAAAATTCAGCGACCCCTGAGAACCACCTTCGGATCCGAAGGTGGTTTTCAAGGGTCGCTGAATTTTTTGAAAACACGCAAATCATCCATGCTAAGTAATATACCGTGTAGTACATCGTTGGATGCGTGTTTTCAAGACGCTTTCAACGGTATATTACACGTCAAAAAACTCCCAAAAATGAGGGAGTTATGGCCAGAAACCCCGGGACAGCCCGATTTAGGAACAATGCTGACTGTTTCGATGGCGTGGTTCAAATCGAGTGTGGTTTCTTTTTTTCGAGTTTTGTACTAGTGTTAGGATGTGCAGCCTTGAACCTCTCGTACAAGGACGTCTGCCAAAGACAATGCCCAAATCTCATGTCAGCAATGTGCAAAATATACCTCACGAGTATGAACAACAACTATAGAATATGAAGGTGGTTTTCAAAGGACACTGAAATTTTTCAAAACTCGGAAATAACCATTCCTTGTATAAATTTGGTTGCAAGGGCATTTTTCTTTCTCGTACCTTAGCTCTTCTAAGAAGCACCCAGTTCGTCCTGATTAATTCTTGCCTTTCCATGCATAGTTCATATTCTTTGAAAGCGTGGAAATATGCATGATTTGAATCCTTGCGTTTTGATAGCTTCACTGATTATCACCTTGATGTTCATAGACTTGAGAAGGAGAGTTTCTAATATTCTATTAAACCGATGGAGACTAGAGACGTGCATATGGGCTCCTCCTCAAGGGGTGATGGTAACTATATGGCTCTTCAAGTTTTGGAATTTGAGGAAGATCCAGGGTTGAAGACGACCGCACTGGCATTACGGAGGTCCTTGCGTGGGACTTCTTACGTCGTCCTGCAGAAGTCCACTTACAAGGACACTCTCGTTACTGGCAATGGTGAGGACCGCGAAGAGAGTTTTGCTGAGTTGGTGAGTAAGTGCACAGACGCGGTGCAGAAGAAGAAGGTCTCATGTCAGACCAATTTCAATCGACTATTGGCAATTGCCAATCCGGCCAATGGCGAAGGCTTCTTCAAAGAGGTTTGATCTTTTAAGTTTTTTATTGACCAGAGTCCAATTCATTGTTTCTTATATTTTTTATTTCCAAATTAGTTTGAATATATACCAAATTGACACAAGACTTTGTGTGTCTTTTGTTTAGGTGTTGCGCCATTTTGACATTTACCAGTTCAAGCCGGAGATGACATCGGAGAAGTTGCAACTCTTTTGAACCGCTAAGGTGCCATTAAAGTTCAAGGCGTGCTGGTGCAAGTGGTGGAACATGAGCAAGTTGAGCAGGGAGGAGTATCACTTCCCAAAATCTCCAGCTTCAGACAGAAGTCTTTGGGGGTGGATCGATAGAGCTGCCTTCTGGGCTGGGGTAAGTTCTCATATCATCGGATTTTAGTTAATGTAGATTTTCATTGCTAATATTTTCTTTGTCTAACTTGTTGTTTGGTTGGTTTCAGCTGGAAGACGAATGTGAGAAGAAATTTGTGGAGATTGTCCAAGAGGACAATCTTGTCATCCAGACGGAAGGACTTTCCAATCCCGTGAAAGGGATTGGAGCATGGATCAAATCGTGGTGCATCAGGCTATGGGACACATCGTTTTCTGCCCAATGTATGGGGAAGAAGATTGGGTTCACGAAGACCGAGGAGTTTCTAACACAGCCCGAGTGTGAGAGATCAATGACGAGGGCATTGCTTTGCTACTTCTGGAGAGAGCTTGTTGCCAAAAGAGCCATGCTCCCGAACAACTTCCGATTCGCTTGAATATGTAGACGGATCCCACTGATGTCCAGTGCATCTTCACGGAGGCGTAGTTGCGACGCTTCTCTCATCACCACTTGAAGTAGTGCCCTTGGTTCTTGTAGTTGAAGGATTCTGATCCTACCCTAGGCAAGGAGATGCAGCTAAGGTCTCGTTGTGACTCCTTACCCGTCTCAGATGGTGATGACGGGATGCTTTCTCCATCGGTCCCCTCAATGGCTGTGCAATTGGATGTAGAGTTGTCTCCAAAGGAGAAAGAGGCAGGACCTGCAAAGGCAGCGAAGGCGGCGGCTAAGGCGGCGGAGAAGGAAGCCCTCAGGGTGGAGATGGAGACCGCCAAGACACTGAAGAAGGAAGTCAAGGAGAGGAACAAAGAGCTGGCAGCGTTGGTGTTGAGGGAGAGACCCGAGAAGCTCATGGTTCAATTTGGGGTGGGTGCATTGCTTGCCATTCCTGTTGCGATCGCACCATTGCAAAGAATTTTGCCCTCAGCCAGTAGTCGGCCCTCAGCACTCATTACAAAGCCTTTGCAGATAGTGTACATGATCCTAGTGATCAAACAAGTTGATTCTTCTGTTGGAGTATAGGTGATGTGTGAAAGTGCCTTCTCCATGATGCCTCTCTTTGACGATATCTCCGAAGATGCTGACTACTCCCCGGTTTAGACCGAGTTGCGGCTGTTTGCGAAGGCGCATGTTGGCTCTAGGCTCCGAACCTTGCATGGAGATCCTTGTGATCTTGGTTTGGTGGACATGGTGATCATAGACGTGCCGGAGGGGTTGCCGGTCCCAAGGATTCATTGTGGCACTAAAGTGCCCAGTTGGAACAAGCATCCAACTCAACTGAATGAGAGAGGCAAGAAGGAATCTCCTTTCATTTACCGTTGTTTTGAGATGGCCGGGGAGCTGCTTCGTGACGGAGCGCTACTCATCGTGTTTTATCCGGACTCAAAGTTCATTTCCAATGAACTTTTTCGTTGGGCGATTGGGCAGAGTTCGTCGAGGAGACAAAGTAATTAGCCATTAATGGCTTGCCACTCTCGCGCTATGGGCAGCCCACACGCACTTACAAGTGCTTCATGATGAAGTGTTTTGTAAGAAAGTCCAAGCCAACATCCCATTTTTCTTTCTATGACAGGGTGAAGCTGATTCGCGAAGGGATTCAGCTGTCCTCGGATGGTCACTTGACCAATCTCATTACACAAGACCCGCCAACGATGAGAAGAACCACCATGGAGCCATGACGGAGAGCGCGGGAGAAGTCTTCGAATCTCATGGAGGCTTTGATTGACCTTTGCACCTAAGAGGACGACGTAGTTTTTGATTTGACAACATCTATTGGTAAGTATTCTTACTAAGGCGAATTGTATTATCCTTCATTGTATTACAACTCTAGTACTAATTATTTTGTTTATCTTGTAAAGGAGCATCAATCAAGGCTTGTAAGGCTCTAAAGCGCCACATCTTGGCATTGGAGTCTAATCCGGATTTGGTTGAGGGGGTCCTCCGACCCTTCATTCCGAGATCGGTGGAGGTGGAGTCAACAATGGCACCAGCGCTGCAGGAGGAGTCTCGTAAGCGCCTATTGAAGCTCGATGACGATGAGCCAGAGGTGAGGACGGCTTGCAAGAGAACTTGTAAGTAAGTTCTTTACTTCTTTGGTGAATTTGTAATTTTATTTCTGACTTCAACAACACAATTGCTTTGGTTTTTTGCAGTTGGTCGAGGCCATTGATGGCTTCACCATCAACAACGCGGGCGGGGATGTTGTTAAGGTTGTCAAAGCTGGTTAATAGCCCGCCGCGGACATATGATTTGGCTCCTTGGGATGGTGGTGTTGCAAATGCGATGGCAACA
Organism: Bryoerythrophyllum caledonicum; assembly: GCA_963971425.1. NCBI lineage: Eukaryota > Viridiplantae > Streptophyta > Bryopsida > Pottiales > Pottiaceae > Bryoerythrophyllum > Bryoerythrophyllum caledonicum. The sequence continues at coordinate 26,206,812 of OZ020519.1, read as the reverse complement.
CAATCATCCTCTCCAAGTGTTCCTTGGGCACCCCGTCATAGGTCCATCGCAAGGCAGTTTGTAGACGATGAGGATGATGGTAGTGGGTCAAATAGCAGTGCCCCTTGTTTGGACGAGGATGACTTTGTTGACTTTCCGGCGGGGGACTCGTAATTCTTCTATTTGGATTGTTTTAAAAAATTTATATGGGGCCTATTTTTGTTTGATATCATCTTTGTAATTGTTGGAGTCTTTTTGTGCGTATGTCGATGTCCCATCCTATATTAATTAAAACACATGGAATGATTTAACACATTACCGAACAACTCTATTCCATTATTCGATCCATCCATACACCAAGGTATTGTTGTGTACTACATGTAGACAAAACTGAGTACTGTATGAAATTCATAAGAAATTGTAGTAATTTAGAGAATTCACCACGTCTTTTATAGCACGCTGTCCAACATGAACGTGTTTATGTGCTTCGTACCATAGGCAATCGTCGGTATTAAACACTTTTTATTGAAGTATGTCAAATTCTCAATTAAAGGTGGTTTCCACACCACGGGTATCACCTAGGTATGATATGGATATCACCTAGGTATTATATGGATATCGCCCTGATATTATATGGGTATCATCTATGTATTGTAAGGGTATGGCCTTCCATTAATCCTTTTAATTTTGAAATTATTGGGAGAGTTCCATTCTCAATGAAATAAATACAAATACGACCAATGAGTAATTCAAACCTGTTTCGTTACCCTAACCTAAATACCAAACTCATAAGTGCCCCTTTCATTTTGAAGAAAAATTGTTGCTCTAAGACCATCAAGTTGTCAACAATTCAGACTTTAATATGTCCAAATATTGTAGAATTTTACATGATTTTTTACATATGTCAACATAGACTAAATATAACCTACGGCCATAGGCGTTGCTTTCAAATTTTGTAAAAAAATTGTGGAAAAAAAAACAATAAAATTCAGTGCTCACCGCTCGTCGCTCGCCGCTCACGGCTCACAAGATAGCAATCATGTGGCGGCTAGGAGATTTGAAAAGGTGTTTAGTTATACAAACGGTTAAGATTTGGGTAGTTTTTATATAGTTATATGACGGCTGTGACTTTTGAGATCCAGATTTGAAGCGGTGTCAACTAGACCTCCCAACCAGGGATAAGTAAAGGCTGTGAAGAAAGAAGAGCACCACACAACATTGCATTTTTCATATTTTTAGTGTGTGAGTCCTTGATGGTAATTTTGAATGATAGTATTTAGAGTATGCTGGATTATTACAAGTCTGGTTGATGTTCAAATCAAGTGTGATGAATTGTGCTTTGCAAGAATAGTAATAAAAATAATATCCATTATCAACGTGTTGAGTTAAAGGAATGTCACCAGATTGAGTAAAGTACTGTCAATTAGAATAAGTCATGTGAGGTATAGTTCGTTGCAGTAAAGTGAACGTGATTCAAGTCAAGTTGACTGAAGATGTGATGGAAAACCATGGTGGCACATGAATGTGGAGTGAATAGAAGGGAAATTGTCAAATTGACATTGTTAACTGGAGCACAACACATGTCAAAGTAAAGTGTCACAGATGGAATTGAGAGTTATTTTTGGGAATTAAATTGTAGTTGAGTCAGTTGTATAATGAAGTAAAGTGAGCAATGCATTTTTCCTGTTAACAAATTATTTACTATGCATGGTAGAATAATTTGAATTATGAAAATTAAATTAGAATGATGGCATGTTTAGATGCATCATTGGAAGGCATGGCGGAGAGCATGGCCTTGAAGAGTGTTAAGATGATCCTAGAGAGAGGAGTCTTAGTTAAGTGACATCATTGTGTAATTGTGAAATAGAAATCAATTGGATTCTGTAGATTAGTAGGCCTGACTAATTTATTTGAAATCTATTTGAAGGACTGGATATAAAATTAAGAAATTGGAGTAATGTATGATTGATGAGAGATTCTTTGAGGATTGATCTCCCTCATTTAACCCCTAAACGTCTGGTGGGAACCGTAGTGCCTTCTTCGTATGCAGTCGATATGGTGCTGATCAGGCGACCTGCATGAGAGGAACATGAAATCTGACCGTGCGGATTGAGAGAGGACCCTCGACAGATGGAAGCCTCAAGTTTTGGGGTCCATCCACCGTTTCTGAACCGCAAAGTGATCGACAGGTGACTTCTGATCAGATCGTAGACCTCGACGCCGAAGTACGTAGGGTGACCCGGTGAATCGGCAGGGTTTGATGACGTAGGTGCCGGAGTGGTAGTACCTTGCCACAACTAAGACGCAGGATGTGACACAATGGAGCATGAGGGAACGGTCGGAGATGGCGGGACTCTGGGAATCTCCAAATGCGGTAGCTTCTGCGCAATACTCTCTGCCCCACCTGGCAGTCATGAATGCAGTGGATTCTCGTGGGAGGAGAGACTTGGCGGCAAAATCCCCACCGAGTCAGTGTACATGCGCAAGGAGGACTCTTTAAAGGACACTTTCGATACATTGCAGAATTGTATGACATATGTATTACAATCAAACTGAGTTCACATCTTTTCCACCTTGCACTCAAAAAATATTACTGATCTATCTGATTTCAAAATATAACCCGGTGTCGCTAAAACTGAACTTCGGGGCTACACACTCAACCAACACAATCCTCACAGTCGTTGCTGACCTCATACGCAGCTCATAAACCCTTCAAAAACCATGAAAAAAACATCGAACTCTTCTGAAGATGAACTCGAAGCTTGTAGGCAGATGGATTCATCTCAATACACACATGAACTTCAAAGGTGAACATCGGCTACAGTCAAAGTCGGCTACTCCAGCTGCCTATCCACGACCATCACTAACAAGGATTGAATAATCCCAGCACCGGTCAAGGTCGACGGCGCCCTGCCAAGTACCCTGGCTGGGTGTGTACGGCAACGTAACACGCACTGTCGCACATAAACTGCCCTGCACAACCACCACAAAAATGGCGAGTGACTTTTCTGCAGACCACACAAGCACGGCGAGCTGAACAGTGGCCTTCAATCCGGTGGAATCCGGGGGGAGCCAGGCGACGGTGGCGTCCTCTCACGTGACCTCCGGGAAGGTACGGGCCAATCAGATGCATTGCAAGGGTGTAATGCCAGAACACGCTTGAGAAGATGGGCAACCCGACGTTCTCACAGTCGGCACGGTAGAGCAGATACGAATTCAAGGTTGCAGAATCAAGTGTCCACAATAGCAGTCGATGCCACCACTTGTGCGTAGGGAGCTGAACAGTGTACTCCTCGCCTTGCTGGTCTACAACGTCAATCCCTCGCATGAAGTCTACAACGTCAATCCCTCGCATGAAATCTTGATACTCCAGCAAGATGGGGCTGGTGGGAAAATCCACACGGTCACGTCTTCCCGGAACCCACCGAGCGGCCACACAGTTGGGATCACAAGGATTAGTTGTAGTGGACAGTAAGAAAACGGGCTTGGAATCGACCCAACACACAACAACAATCTTGCGTGACCTGTGCATATTTACAACAACTGTGCCCCGGAAAGGCAACTGAGTCTTTGGAAAACGTGCTAGTGATGTAGGAAACCCACGAGATCCTTTCTTCACGGTGCCTCTTGCAAAGAACTCCCGCTGCAGCAAGAACACATGGAGCTTCACACCTGTGAAAAAATTGTCGGTGACGATCGTGTGTCCTCTGTGTTCGTATCCCTTCACAACTTGAAGAACCGCATCCTCTCCTACAAGGTCGCCCTCTGCCCGATCGTGTGAGGAACCAAGATACACGATGCAATTCTGGACGTACCTGCAGCAAGGTGTGCACAATATTGAGGGTCAGCACTTCCCCTCGCTCTTTCCCCCATCGTGAGAAGAAAGTCACCGAAATCCCTCAGTTAGTAGCTGAAAACCTCCCAAGTGGACTCAAAGCTTCAGAGCCTGTCCAAACTGCCTGCACGTCATAGCCTTAGAACACTGTTCACTTATCTCAAAACACTGTTCACTGCATGCATGTGGCGGAGTGACAAGACTATTCAAGGACATGGAGTCAAAGCAGCAAGGAAATGGCTGTGACTCGGTGACTGATGAACAAGTAGACATACAAAAGTGAAAGAAAAGCAAGAACTAACCTTGAGAAGCTCGAGGCGAGAGCCCAAATTTTGATGCCAAATCGGCAGGGCTTTGACTTTATGTACTGTCGAATTCCACAGTACCGTCCTTTGTATGGCACCATAATTTCGTCCACAGTGAGTACACGTTCAGGATTGTAGAGCTCTCGTGATTTCTTTGCGAAGTCCTCAATGAGCCAGCCAACTTTTCCAATCTTGTCGAACGTTGGGTCCTTCGAATCTTGCTGCAGAGTCTCGTTGTCAACCAAATGGACACACCGAACTATAGCCTCGAATCGTATCCGAGTCATGGCAGTATTGATTAGCGGGCATGAGTAAAAGGGTCGGCTATCCCAGTACATCCTTCCATTGGGAAGCTGCTTCAGTTCCATGAATATCAGAATGCCGAACCAACACAAAAGTTCGGGCAGGTCGATGTCTACCCACTCTGCCCGTCCATTGGTGAGGTGTGGCTCATCGTAGTCCGTTTGAGCAGCATACCTGCAGCAGCTTGCCAACATTCTTTACACATACTCTCTCCCACATCGGTTTCAAACTATTCATCAAGTAGAGTACTGATCAAACCAGGGCGATGAACGATAAGACGAGTTACAAACAAACCTGTTAGTCTCCTCGCAGATCCTAGCAAGAGTTGCAGGTGGCCAGAATTGTAGGAAGTAATCTTCGGGGTCACCCGGCACGGAACGGAAAGTCCTTGAACCTGGTTCCGGACCTGTCACATGCACCACGACATATAAGCACCCAACCAGAGCCGAAAACAACAAACAGTACTGAAGTGAGCCTTCAATGAGGTAACGATGGTACTAGAGAGGGTGCATGAATAACTGAAATGCGTAGTAACAATGAGGACGACGTACCTGTGAACTCCCAGTTCCCAAGCAAGGTGAGCTGCGTCTCTTGCCACTGATCATCAGGCCAGACTGTGGCAAAATCCCATGACCCGGTGTCCTCCTCTTCATCGTATACATCCAACTCTCGCAAAGGCATTTCAGTAAATGAGCCACAAGGGAAAGCACTGTCACCTGGGCTGTTCATTGGACGGAAATCCTCCCAAGTGGCTACCCACTCCTGGTCGCTGAGATCCTCGTCTTCTAGTCCAGCTTCGGACTACGGAAAGTGTGAGCCTTTCCCACCTGCAGTTGTTCCAGACTTGTGAGTACCCTCGGCTGCCTCAACCCCGAAGTCTAAAACCCGAGTAACCCCTGAAGTTTCGTCTGGTACAGACTCCAGAACCAACACCTCCCTCTTGCCAATAGTGCCACCGAAATCAAGAGTGAACATCGGCTGACCATGCACCTCGTGGTAATAGCACTGCAGCACTTGTCCACTCAGTTCCTCTACACCATCCCACAGTCCCGGATCAAAACCCAAGACCTCCAATTTGACAAGCACCCATTGCTCGCGGGGAAATGCTCGTGCATCAACCCGGATGTGATCATGAGTTGGGCTCAATCCAATGCCGGCAGGCTAGCCTGCCATCATCGCCCTATTCCGTGCAGACATCCCCCGCTCTGTAAATGGGCAGCTGGCTTCTCCACAATCGTGGCGGCTTGAGCTATATTCGCCCAAACTTTGGCGTTGCTCTGTGCTCACCGGTGGAGCTCCCGGCGTAAAGTCCTCAACAGAGAACCTACACACCCCAATCACTGGAAGTGTGACTCTGGGACTAGACAGCCCACCGGGATTTTTCCGCCTTCCATGCGCAGGAGGTAGCGGAGTGAAGTACCCGTCCACCCCTTCCACACTCAAATCAGTGGCGCTCAGGTCGACTGCGGGGAAGTGAAGCACTTCGATCGTGTCTCCGCGGTGGTCTGATCTTCGACGCAACATTACCGGACTTGCGCGGTCCACGCATATTGGGGGCGGAATCTACCCTTCCGGTGCACGGTATAGTGAATTCGCCGCCATGCCGACTGGCTCACCCCGACCACCTTGCCTTCCTCGCCCTCGCCGGCCCCTACGGCCTTCCCGCACACTTTCCCGCCCTCCTGACTCCCAATTGCTGATACTCGCAATGTTCACGTCAAATTCACCAGGACACAGCGAATTCTTCCTCCCTCTTCCCCGGCCCGCAACTCTCCTAGCACCGCGCCCACGCCTCGCACATGTGATACTCTGTTCCACGCTCGGAACAGAGTCCCCATCCGGCCTCCTTGCGGGACAGTCAAGGTCGACTGCCCCGTTTCGATCCTCCTGTAGACTTGCTGCCTCCCCCCGGCGACCTCAGCCGCGCCGGCCCCTTCCTCTTCCCCTCGTTCTTTGCCATGTCCGACCTCCGCGTGAACCAGGCTGGTAGTCTTCGGGGTCCTGACTGCTCACCGACGGGAGCCCTCTGACCACCACCACATGAAAGGCCTCCTCTTGCATCGACCTCGGATGCTCCGCCGCTGCCGGGCACTGAGGGTTGTGAGTCGCGGCGATCTCCGTTCTCCGCTTCAACCGAGGTTGTGTGTTCGGTGATTGCCATAGCGCTGTCGTGGAGAGAAAATTTGCCTTGGGAAAACGCAGGGTTCTTGGCTGCTACCAATTTCAGTAAAGAATGAAAGGAGGTGTAATAAAGGCGATCTTCATTGGTGATAAATTTAAAATAATATAAAGTAAGACTTAGATCTTCAATAAAGGTAAACTTCTTGACTTATCTTGACAAACCCTCGCAAGTGATTAAACAAGTAGTTTGAATGAACTTGGGGCAGCAGAATCTTCTCTCATTCTATCAAGCTCTACCACTTCATACTTAACTTTATATGAGCATGCAATAGCTTCTTAGAAAGCTAATACAGTAAGGCTCATACGTACAAAATTTAAATATAGAAAGATCTACACAAATGCTTCTATAAGGAATTAAAGTCACTGCTCTAATTTGCTCAAGGCAGATGACTCTTTTCCACTCAATCTAGCATAACTCTCTCAAACCAACTCCAATCCACTTACGTAATAGCTTTTTGAAAAGCTAACAACAAGATTAAAAAGTAATAAAATTCTCAATCCTACTGACTCTATATGCAATGAACTATAGTTGCTCAAAGTCACTGCTTGAAACTTGTGGAAAACAACCCGCTCCTCCGAGAACACTCCTTCAATAGATCAAGTGCCACGACTCCATAACAACTCGGATTTGAGCTTATGATAGCTCATTGGAAAGCTAATACAATCAACACTATAAACGCAAAGATTCATTATCTCACTCTTTGTATACAAGTTTCTACATGGAATCAAAGTTACTGCTCTTGAGAATTCATGGCAGAAGTACCCTTGTTTATTCAAATCCACACCACAGCTTTTACATAACTCCTATTGGAGTGTGTGATAGCTTGTTGGAAAGTTATTAACAAGTTCTACAACACTCTAAAAACGGACATCAAAACTCACAAAACTCTACCTGTCACACTCGAAAATCCGAGCGTCTTTTTATACTAAATGGAGGAGGCTTTGGCCGAGGGAGGAGGGAAGAAAAGTCAAGGGCCTAAATCAGCCCATGCTTCTCTAGCCTTCCTTTTGACTCACCCTTGGACACCAAAGTCTATTTACCTCCAAATCTTATCCAAATCTTCCCACATAAGCCTAGCTTGACTTTTATTTCCTAACCTAAAACTCTACTACAAGTTGGCACTAAATTTCTCCCCCTAAACTAACCCCCAAACTAAACATTTCTTATTTCTACTACAAACTATAATATCATAGCACTCTGTTTAAGTTTTTTGATCTCAGAAAAGTTAGAGAATAGCTTAAATATCATAAGAGCCCACGTACTGCCATCGACCACGGCTTAGTTCGGCTGGCTAAGCTTTTCGTTGCACCTCGCCGGTCCGGGTTCGATTCCTTGGCTTGTCAGAGCGGCTGGCGCTCGCGTGGTCAGGGGACTGCCGTAATCAGCAGCAAATCCAGCCAGTTGACGCTCCTAAGCCCTAAGCTAGTGACAAGATGCAGTAAAGATCCTCTAAGATAAGCTTCTGGCCTTGTAGGGTAATTGAGGAAAAAGTCGTTTATTCTCCACAATTACCTTAACAAGCTAAGTTCCCTATTTTTCTTCTCAATCTTATTTTTTTATATGATGAACTGTATCGCATCACGACATCCACCCCCTCTAAACTTGCACATCTTCGGTGATGTGCCAAGTTAGTCCGTTTCTGATGTAATTTCTATGCCTTCATCTTCTTCCTCAATGTATAAATCATTGTCTTCTTGTTGTCTAAGGCTTGAACGATCTCCTAATATGTCCTCGAAGCAATATTTGCCATCTCTCTTTTTGAATGCCTTGATTCTCTTGCCAGCCACTGGAATTCTCAATAGCGTTCCATCTAACTCACGAAGTGTGTAAGTAGTATTATCATGTACTTCCACCACTACATATGGCCCAAACCATCTACGTGCAAACTTTCTGAGAGTACTATATTGATGCTCGAAAGTGCTATCAAACACTAATACCCAATCCCTAACTCGAATTTGGTTTGTTCTCAACCGATGAGTTCTATCAAATCTGGCTTTGTTTTTCAACCGCGCTATCTTCATCCTTTCGAAGGCCATGTTGTGGTCTTCAGGCAATCTTTCCAATTGCTTTATGCGGAGTACTAATAATCTTTCTGTGCTAACTCCATCTTTCCAATAAAAAAACACCCAAGTAGACAATGAGTCTTCTGTAGGCAATATTGGTTTTTGCCCCATGATAAGCTCAATAGGCATATAGCCAGTGACAGTACTATGTGTAGTCCTGTCTGCCCACAATGCAAATGGTAGAAGTCTAGGCCAATGCTTTGATTTTCCTTTACAGGCTTTGACAAGTGCGTTAATGATTGGAGGTTGTCCTCGTTCACTCTTGCCATTAGCCTCAGGATTATAAGCAGTAGCTAGCCTCAGTTTCACACCATACCTTTGGAAAAAACTTCTGGCTTCAGCTGCATTTATTTCTCCACGATCTGCTCTTATTCTGCCAACACTACCATATCTACTGAAAATGTCTTCTAGAATGAACCTACAAATTCCTTCGGTAGACTTAGTTCTTTAGGCTCTACCATCTACAAAGTTTGAGAGTTCTTCCCTTGCCAAAACAAGATACTTCATACTCCACAAACCTGATAGCATCGCGACTAAGTCAATTACCCATTGAAAATATATGGCAAGTGGGTAGGTTGGATGCAACTCATCTCTGTATCTAATTTTTGATTGGAGTTGACAATCAATGCATGAAGCTACAAATTCTTCTACATCCTTGTACAAACCCTTCCACTAATACCGTTCTTTGATTTTGTTGTAAGTGGCCCAAATCCCTCTGTGTCCTATCCAAAGTGTGTCATGAAATTATTTGAGGACTTGATTTTTGGTATCAGTATCACCAACCACTCTAAACGGCACCCCATCTTTCCTCTTTGGCCTCTTCCATAACAATCCATCTCTCAAAAGATAACCATAAGACTGGTGTCTAATATCTTTATATGTCTTGTCTGACCAGTCTCTATGTTTCTTCAAAGTGCTGAGATATAAGCCAATATTCTTCAACCTTCCTACAAATAGATCTACCTTGAATGATAAATCACCATCATTTAAGTCCAACCCATCAAGTGTCATAACATAACCATAATCCCTTTCTTCATAGTCCTCTCCAATCTCTTGTGCCACCATCTCTTCCTCGCACATAAATCTGGCTCTTGATAACATATCTGCCACTGAATTCATCTTGCCAGTAATATGTGTTAACACAGGATTCAGTGATCTGATATATGCTATCCATCTCAACATCGCAATATCTGGAGTAGAGCAATTAGCCACCATTCCGAGTAATGGTAAACAATCAGTCTCAAGCACAACATCAGCACCAATTATATAGTTTCTTTCTGCCTTCAATGCTGTAAGTGCCCCTAAAAGTTCTCTCTTCACTTGTGGATACGCTCTTTGACGTTCTGTGAGAATTCTTGCTCCAAATCGTATGGCATACCTTCGTCCTTCTGCATCATCTTGACCAACAGCCCAACCTGTAGCAGTTGGACTGGTATCAACTGTTATAATGACTGGTCTACCACAATTGTAATCCACTTGTTTCAAAACTGGTGGAGACATCAAAGTTTCCTTCAAGCCTTCCATGGCTAACTCTTGTTTTTGCCCCCACTTGAATTTAATCCCTTTCCTCAAAAGCTTGTACAACGGATCAACAAAATGAGCAAAATGTGGAACCCATATTTGATAGAAGACACAAGCCCCTAAAAACCTCCTTACTTCAGTGATGCTACCACATGGCTTCATCCTAGAGATAGCATCTACTTTCTCAGGGTTAGGTTTTCTGCCGTATACTCCACACAAATGACCAACCACAATAATCTCATCAACACCAAACTTGGACTTTTCTATGGACAATGTCAAGTCCACCTCTCCAAGTCTGTTTAAGATCATTTCCACATCTCTTATGTGGTTCTTGACAAATACTCTGCAACCATCGTCATCCGTAGTCAAGTCCTCGCAGCCTTTAATGGGAATATCATCTACAAAAGGTATAGTTTTCTCACGTACAAAATCCTTGAGGATCTAGTTCATCGCGTTTTGCATATGCGCCACCGAATTAGTGGCTCCCTGGGGCAATGTGCACATTTTAACAAGTCCTAATGGAGTCTTCACGGTAGTCAGATCTCTGCTTTCGTTCGCAAGTTGGAACTGATCATAACCAGAATATAAGTCTCCAATAGAATAGATAGCATGTCCCGCAAATGCTTCAGCAACCTCATCCACAATTGGCCCTGACCCTTTATTTCTAATAGTAACCTTATTGGCTGGCTGCATATCTTGTATAAACCTAAGTGCACCAGATATTTTTGGCACTGTAAACCAACGGTTGGAGTATGGAGCCATTGAAGGCTCAAGTATACCCATCTGCATCTTCTCTTTCAATAAATTCACCAACTTAGGAAGTAATGCTCTTGGCACTGATATAGGCTTTACGTCCCACGGCACATGAGGAACTGTAAAAATCACCATTGGTACAACCACACTAGGATGAACACATCCAATTTCTTCTGGTGAAGAAGAAAATGATTTCCCATGTTTAGAGAGCATATCTTGAAATATTTTTCTCTCTTGTGCAAGTAAGAAATCACCTCCTCCAATCTTTAGTCCAGTCAATGACTCCTCAGTAAACTTGTGCCCAATTTTCCTTGTTTCTCTTAGCCCTGGCTCCTTTTCAGCTTGCTTGATATGTTCCTCAGTGTCTGGTGGCAATTGAGTTGCCACCGGCCTTACTTTTTTCGCTACGGTCTTGTATTTGGTATTAACCCTAGCCTCGAGATGAGAAACATAACTTCCGGTAGACTCCATGGTTGTTGTTTCCAAAACCTCGTCATAAAGTTCCCTTGAATGAATCTCGATTATAACATCTCTTGGTCCCGAGCTTTGAGCTAACACTCCTTAAAGTTCTTACTATATCGTCTGAAAAACCTTCCTCTTCTATAACTCCTGTAATACACTCATCACTCAATACCACACCCACTCTTTTTAAATTTTCTTCAGTCTTTCTAATCCATCTCTTATGTACACGGTCCAACTCTCTAATTTTTGTAAAGTTGACCAAACCATCCTTTGCTAAACTTAAAAGTCCACAACCACTATTTTTTACATTGGGGAATGTAGTATTCGATGATCTGTTAGCACCCGTGGATCCCCAGTCTCCACGCGTGCAATCTAGAAATCCTGAAAGTCTTCGTTGCCACGGTCATAATCCATAGGTTCATCTCTACGCTGATCCCTATGTCTCTCATTGTTTGATTTCACGGTGAGAAACTGTACAACTTGCATCCCATCCAAACTACGAATTCTTGCATAGTGTGAGCCATCATCCAAAACCTTGGTCTCCATCCTTGTTGCTGTAATATATGGCTGACCAAGGATAATAGGATAAGACCCATAGTTTTGAACAAAGTAGTTTTGTTCCACCTCAACATTTCCAATCTTGGTCTTGACCGCTGGACATGCTCCATACAACTTATCTTTCTCATTGTTTGCTGCCCGCATCACCTATCCATGGTTAATATCAATAGACCATTTTCCTTTCTCATATAACTTCCTGGATATGATATTAATTTCGGAACCATGGTCCACAAGGGCTAAAAAAGTCTCATCCAAGTCTCCAAGTTTAACACGTGTCTCTGTAGTGGCTCTTGCCCAAAATGGATGAGTAAAGGCTGTCATTGCTTCACTCCCACGCATCACTTGAGACTTGTTGTGCAAGCAACAAGAAACATTGGCTTCTACAAAAGCCTCTTCTCCACTGACTTGTAGTGTCTCGTCCACCACAAGTGTTCCATCCTTCTCTCCCGCCACCTTCTCTTCTTGGTTCTTGTTTGCTTCATTTATACTCTTGATTTCACAACTGCAAGCAAACATCTTCAAAATCTCATCCTCCATTTCTCCATCCAATAGTTCTTCAATCCCTTCATCATCTTCATCACTCTTTGCCTTCTGGTCTTGGCTTTCTATACCCACACAGTCATACATCAAAGCAAATACTTGGCCAATTTCTTCTTCTTCATCTTCTGTCGTATGAGTGTCCAATGCTCTGGTCATCACTGTTTCGACAGTGATCTGTCTCTTCCTCTTGATGACATCAATGATGAGCTCATCAAAGTCTTTTTTGGCTATGCCAAGGGCTTCCCTCAGAGTAAACTCAATCTTGGCATCCAAAATCCTTTGTTCTAGAATACCTTTCATATCGATAGAGGTCTCAATATCAGATTGAAGTTTGTAAGCTGGTGCTTTGCCCTTCCCCTTTACTTCATCTTTTTTCCCTTTCTTCTCACCACTCATTCTTTCCTCCCACTTCTCTTTCGGAAGCGGTGCATCTCCTGGATGAGAGGTAGAAGGCCGCCCTTCTTGCCTCTCACATGTTTGACCTGCTGGTCCTTGATTCTGATTATTTTCCTTCCCAACAGGTGTCTTCTTCTTGCTAGCAGGTTCTTCAGTCTCTTCTTTTGTATTTCTATCTCTTTTCACTTCTACAATCACATCCTGAGGCTCTTTCTCTCCATTCTCACTTCCCAAATAGGCTTTGATAGTATTAGAGTCCACAGGATCATCCCAACCCGTTAGACTTCTGATAACTTGAGCCCCCCTGATCATAACTTCTCGATTGGGGTTTAATAATGCTTCCACCCCATTCTGTACTGCTTGAATATAGTATGTTTCAGCATCTCTGAGATGAATAGAGCTAGTCCTACCTAGCTTATCATCCACCAATTTCTTCATCCCTCCTTTACCAAAGTTCGTGGCCAGTGGATCACCCGATGTAGCATCTCTGATCATCCCTTCTCTGAAAATGATGATACTCGCCTTCAAGTCATCCGCAAAAAACTTGCAGTCTCCACGTTTGTGACTCGGGTCATCACAATAGATACATCGTACAACAAATCCTCTCGAGCCATCAACAGGGCAGGAGTCGTTCGTCATACGACCTTTTTTCAGAGCACTCATCTCCACCTTCAGTTCCTTGAGGCCTTTCACAAGATCTTCAAGAGTGTCATTATCAAGGACTTTGCCACTAGACGAACTTGATGGCGTTGAAGATACCGAAGATATTGGAGTCTTGGAAAACGATACCAATAGTGCATCACCCCTCGATATAACTCCACGAGCCTTTATACGTTGCTGCTTGGCAATAAGGCTCACTAACTCCTCCAATCTCCTGCAGTCGGGATCAAAGCCTCCCTCGGCTGTCACGTCTTGAAGAATAAGAAGGAGTCTGTCTTCCAAGACATCATCAACAGTTTGGAGAAACAACTCAGACTTTCTCGTATCAAGAAGCCGCTTCTCAGATAGTGGAAGTTGACCATACTTCTTCTCAAACTCTCTCAAGAGTTCGTTCGGCCCCGTGGTCTTTCCAGGCTGTATTTCCACCCACTCCAAGAATGCCCTCTTAGACATTCGCTGAGAATCTTCATCAAAATACTCTTCCTTCAACCTCTCAGCAAACCTTGCCCATGTATTTACGTTCACTACATCATCGAGTTCTCACCCTTTCTCGAATCTCGGGCACAACCGCAAGATCAAACGTCTCTATCATTCGTGCCTCAGGCACCTGATAAATCTCCATCTCACAAGTATATGCCCTCAAAAACCCCGTGATATTCTTGCCATCTAATCTTCCAATCTTACTGATGACATCCCTCAATGCTTTCGTAGCTCCTTCTCCTGCCATATTAGTAGCCTATTGGCCCATAAACAACTGCATGGCCCGAACAAAGTCCGCCGTGAAATTGACACCACCACCAATATCTCCAACACCACCCCCAGAGGATGATCCACCCTCGTGATCTCTCATCTTGTCTTGACCAAATAAGTAGCCCCAAAGCGCTCTCAGTGGAAGCACCAAATGTCGTGAAGAGAGAATTTGCCTTGGGAAAACGCAGGGTTCTTGGCTGCTACCAATTTCAGTAAAGAATGAAGGGAGGTGTAATAAAGGCGATCTTCATTGGTGATAAATTTAAAATAATATAAAGTAAGACTTAGATCTTCAATAAAGGTAAACTTCTTGACTTATCTTGACAAACCCTCGCAAGTGATTAAACAAGTAGTTTGAATGAACTTGGGGCAGCAGAATCTTCTCTCATTCTATCAAGCTCTACCACTTCATACTTAACTTTATATGAGCATGCAATAGCTTCTTAGAAAGCTAATACAGTAAGGCTCATACGTACAAAATTTAAATATAGAAAGATCTACACAAATGCTTCTATAAGGAATTAAAGTCACTGCTCTAATTTGCTCAAGGCAGATGACTCTTTTCCACTCAATCTAGCATAACTCTCTCAAACCAACTCCAATCCACTTACGTAATAGCTTTTTGAAAAGCTAACAACAAGATTAAAAAGTAATAAAATTCTCAATCCTACTGACTCTATATGCAATGAACTATAGTTGCTCAAAGTCACTGCTTGAAACTTGTGGAAAACAACCCGCTCCTCCGAGAACACTCCTTCAATAGATCAAGTGCCACGACTCCATAACAACTCGGATTTGAGCTTATGATAGCTCATTGGAAAGCTAATACAATCAACACTATAAACGCAAAGATTCATTATCTCACTCTTTGTATACAAGTTTCTACATGGAATCAAAGTTACTGCTCTTGAGAATTCATGGCAGAAGTACCCTTGTTTATTCAAATCCACACCACAGCTTTTACATAACTCCTATTGGAGTGTGTGATAGCTTGTTGGAAAGTTATTAACAAGTTCTACAACACTCTAAAAACGGACATCAAAACTCACAAAACTCTACCTGTCACACTCGAAAATCCGAGCGTCTTTTTATACTAAATGGAGGAGGCTTTGGCCGAGGGAGGAGGGAAGAAAAGTCAAGGGCCTAAATCAGCCCATGCTTCTCTAGCCTTCCTTTTGACTCACCCTTGGACACCAAAGTCTATTTACCTCCAAATCTTATCCAAATCTTCCCACATAAGCCTAGCTTGACTTTTATTTCCTAACCTAAAACTCTACTACAAGTTGGCACTAAATTTCTCCCCCTAAACTAACCCCCAAACTAAACATTTCTTATTTCTACTACAAACTATAATATCATAGCACTCTGTTTAAGTTTTTTGATCTCAGAAAAGTTAGAGAATAGCTTAAATATCATAAGAGCCCACGTACTGCCATCGACCACGGCTTAGTTCGGCTGGCTAAGCTTTTCGTTGCACCTCGCCGGTCCGGGTTCGATTCCTTGGCTTGTCAGAGCGGCTGGCGCTCGCGTGGTCAGGGGACTGCCGTAATCAGCAGCAAATCCAGCCAGTTGACGCTCCTAAGCCCTAAGCTAGTGACAAGATGCAGTAAAGATCCTCTAAGATAAGCTTCTGGCCTTGTAGGGTAATTGAGGAAAAAGTCGTTTATTCTCCACAATTACCTTAACAAGCTAAGTTCCCTATTTTTCTTCTCAATCTTATTTTTTTATATGATGAACTGTATCGCATCACGACAGCGCGTTGTCCATCACCTTCTCCGGTGACTCCTCTCTCTCGCGCACCATATTGCTAGGCAGGTGCGTCTGGGAAAAACCTCTCCCGAATGAGCCGATTCACCTTGGGACTGAACCCTTGTGGATTCCTTTCGTCTAATCTCTCAGTCCACCCCAGCAACCTTCCACAATGTCGCCGAAACATGTAACGATGCCACTGGGCCTTTCTCTTTCTACTACTCCGATGAGTGCGAGGCGGACGGGATAATCTGCACAACCACTCTACAGAGAGCAATCCCACAATTTGCCTTGCCAGAAGGTGTGAAGCTCCACGATCCCTTGCCCACGAATATAAGAGTTCAGCCTCGGGTTCTAATCCGGCTAGCGTAGGTGGAGGTACTCGCGAGGAAGACATCATGGTTCCAGTCAGAGGCACAACGCCGATCACAACCCACTCGCAGATAACAGGCTCCAACTACCTTCACCCACTCGCAAGAATTATGAGCCAGGACCGTGACACACAATTGAAGCCGCCAAATTTTAGAAGACCTCTCCGAGCACTAAGTACATCAACTTTCCCAACTCTCACAAATCATGAAATTCCTCTGTCCGGCATTCACCTCCATTCTCGCCACTCCCCCCAACTGAACGCGATCACTCTCAACATCCATCACCCTAAACCCTAGCCTGCTAACGTTCGGCTTTGGCGCCAAGGGACGAATCACCAACTCCCACCTTTTGCAGATTCCGCCCTCCCGCGCCGGCCGTGTACACCCTGGCACCCGTCTGACCCGACGAACTTCCGGGCCCCTCGTCGTGTACAGTGCTCTGCGATCCGTAGCTTGTCGAATGTACAAAAGGCTGCAGCAGACAGCTCATTTCTCCAAATCGGGTGCTCTGTATATCATTTGAAAGCTTACCTTTCAAATACTATTTTCTTTTTGAACCTCGCAGCCTCCAGATCAGTGCAAGTCCCCCAAATACGCAAAAAACAGGCTGTATTTGCCACAGTGGCTGTTTCAGACGTTTAGGGGTTAAGTGTCAATTCTTGTCGTTGTAATAATTTAGTTTTGTTTCTTCTTGTAAGTCCATAAACGGTATTTTCAATTAAGAGAGAATGATGTGAGAAAGAAATATATATGTAAATCCATGGTATTATTATTAATATGAAATAGGAACTTAAAAAAGAAACGAGGAAGATATAGCACAAGAGAGGAACGGATATTGCTTGAGATAAGTAGATATCTTTATGTGAATGCTTTGAATAGATTTTGATTCATATATATATATTATAAGTTATATGAAATGGAAAGCATAATGATACTGGATCTTGTCTATTGGACCAAAGCACTGTCTATTTGACGAGGCTATAACCGCCTAAGGGTGATACCCCTTGATACTGTCAAATTGAATTA
Source organism: Bryoerythrophyllum caledonicum (assembly GCA_963971425.1). Lineage (NCBI taxonomy): Eukaryota > Viridiplantae > Streptophyta > Bryopsida > Pottiales > Pottiaceae > Bryoerythrophyllum > Bryoerythrophyllum caledonicum. The sequence goes on along the minus strand of OZ020519.1, from coordinate 26,189,359 downwards.
CCCCATAGCCATTACAAAAGTGGGATATGATAAGAGTGAGATCTAGATAACTTATAGTATAGCTTTGGGTTTCTTTGGAAGAATACTTTGTGTATTATCGAATTATTTTCTTTGTGATCTACAAGTGACCATTAATTACACTAAAAATGCTAAACGAAAAGATCTTTTCCCGAACCAACCTTTTTATGTAGCTTGGAGTTAATTAAAGGATTACAAAATTTAACACTACACAATGTCAACATCTATGCTAGCCTAAATTATTATTTGTTAAAGTAAAACAACCCAGTGGCCTACGTAGCACCACTACCTCTAATCGAGTTATAATTCATACCAATGTTGCTAATTGTTTTCTAAAATTCACCTTATATCAACAACTCACAACCAAAGTCTGTTATTTGCCTCAAGCTTGTACATTTACACTATTGGTTTGAGAATATGGTCCATTAAACTACAAAGAAGGATACCTCATCACGATTCACTTTAGATGACTCACAAAGGTTTATTGAAAGTAGTTGAGAGTCTCGCTTTCCAATTTGATGCATGTGCTCTTTAAGTTGATGAATATGAGAGCTTTGGCTTCTAGCTTTTACGCATCAATAATCTTGTTAGTCCCCATTCGACAAGGCACTATTAACCCTTTAACCCCTAAAGGACCAGAGTCTCCTTCGGGGGGATTCCTTGATTTTTGGACAGATTCCTAAAATTCGAAAAAAAATCAATTTTCTCAGAAATTTTTATTCTAGATTGCCTTTGATAAGAGCTTCGTGGACAAATTTTTATTTTATTTTTTAGATTTGTGGTTTGAAAGTTCGTACCACTTATAGTTTTTTAGGGAAATTGTCAAGGAACTTTAGGGGTTAAGGCCCCATTCGCGCTCTCTAAGAGCTGTTCAGAGAGGACCTTTCCCGCGCCATGAGTGGAGATGCTCTCATTCTAAACCATTCCAAGCACTGCACTCCAAAGTTGTCTGTACGTTTGGGTTGCGGTGCCAACATTAATTAGTACTTTCAGAAGTCTTTGGAAGCCCAACGAAGGAATATCTTTGCCCGTCGTCGGCAAATCAAGCCACTCACTGCCAAGTACAAACAATGCCCATGTGGAATTGCGATCAAGTGCACGTCACTGATGGCCTTCGAAGCTGATTCTTCAACTCATGCATTTCTTGCTCAGTGATGACATTTCATCACTTGTGCGTAGAATCGTTATTCGAACTATGAGATTTGGCAACTTCTTTGCTGTTCTTGTGACGGAGAGCAGTTCAACTGCGCATTCTAGATGCATGAGAGTAGTGAATTTGAGTGTCGCAGAATGTTGAGGGTGCTAGTATTTGGGTGCTTTGGCGTTGTATGCTTTTGGAGTGACTTGTCTGATATTTCTTCAAGTGTCTTTGTGAAGAGCACTTCTGCTGCTGAGACGTAGAGAGAAGATGGGAAGTGGTGGGGTTGGAGGGAGCAATTTAGGGCGTCCAGATCCATCAAGAATGTCGGGAGGGGCTCGGTTTCGCGAAGTTGATGCTGCTGCGGTTCAAACCTGGATCTCAAGAGTGTCTGATGAGGACGTCATCGGGAAGTGTATGGCAGATTCGTTGCTGGAGGATGGTTTAGATACTATTTATCGAGAAGACAGCGAGAAGTCGCACAAGTCCTCTCTCTCAACCACAAGTCAGGAGCCGGTGGGAAATTCTGAGCAAGGATGTTCTTCAAATGGACATAGTTGGCAGGAGCAAGCCAGGTAACCCAAAGTTTCCGAAACGCATACATTGACGTGGTGTTCACCTGCTTCTTGCCTTGCTTGTCCCCAGCTGAATTTTTAGAATTGACGTTACAGGAAGCTTTCCCTTGGTCATCTCCAAGTAGACCTGCTTTTTGTGACATCGCTGTTGAGGTTTGTTGGTTACATACGTTAGTTGATGCTGGAAATCGGCAACCTTAACGTTTTGCAGAAAACGATCTGTGAGCGCGAAACAACTGTGTGACTCTGTTGTAATTACTGCTGTCGGTTTCTTAGGTCGTGCGGTTCTAAGTAGGTGAGGTGTACCGATGTATGTCGTCGGTAAACGGAGAGAATAACGGGGTGGGTCATTTAACGGATTGCATTCGAGTTGTTTTTCTGAGGAGCGCGAAGTTGATTTGCGGCTTTGGGAGTAACAATTTACACCAGCACGACCTTCAAATACTGTGATTAGATAGGTCTTTGGCTAATGAATATGAAAATAGGTTAGTAAGCCAATTAATCAACATACATGCTGATTGAACAGAGAATTGCCGAAGCTTGAGGCGAAACACAAGATATTCTTAAGCCACAGCGGAGCACAGAAGGATTTTGTGAGGCAGCTATGCAAAGACTTGGAAGCCGAAACACATTTTCCTTTCTTTGACCAGAGGTCATCTTCCCTCTTGAAGGGGAAGAAGTTTGCACCCGAAATTATTGCTGCTGCCCAACGGTGCAGTGTGGCAGTGATTGTGTTGTCCGAAGAGTATCTGACCTCCAAGTGGCCCATGCTTGAGCTCGTCGAATTCGTGAAGGCAAAGAAGTCCGACAACCCCAAATTGGAGTTGTTTCCTCTGTTTTTCAAGATATCCGTTCACGATCTGAGCGCTGAATCCTTCGAGCACCGTTGGAAGACTGCGTGGGCTGACATTGCCAAGGATGATCCTGACCGGTTCAACTTGAGCTGGTGCACCAAGGCTTTGCGGGAGCTTCGTGGCTCAAACGGCCTCAAGTTTCAGGATTTCCAGTACTCTGAGGTGTTCTACAGGGAGGCGATCGTGAAAGAGATTTCCTTACTCTTACCTCCAGACTTGCTTGATGACACTTCAGACGTGATTGGTTATGATCGGCTGTGCAAGGTATGTTCGGATTCTTAGCGGATTGGATGCTAAGCCGTTTGAAACTTTCTTGACTTTTCTGTGCAATGTTCCGATGAATCTGTTCAAGTGAGGCGGATATAAGGCTATACACTGCATCACTGGAACATGCAGATCATGGCGGGAATGTTTGTTCAAGACATATCAGGAGATAGCACGTTGTGGGGCACACACAAGCTCGGTTTGTATGGGATGGGCGGGCTAGGGAAGACAACAATGTGCAGAGCACTATGCAGATACTTCCATGAAGACTTTTACGGGAGAGTCTGTCATGTAGAGCTGGGGTCGAAGCATCCTCTTGAACTGCAGAAGATGGTCCTAACAAAGCTACTTCGGCTCGGTAAGGAGGTGGTAGAGTCTATTACATCGACTGATGTGGTGAGTGCCTGGACTTGGTTCTAATTTTCAGTAGGTGCAGAGTTCAATTTCGTGACATTTCGACGGGTAGAATGATCTTTAAGGGGCGCTTTTCATACACAGATGATGCAGTTTCACCAAGGTCATGTCACACTTGCTTAGGTGAAAGTTTTTGGGTAGGCCAGGGTAAAGAAAAATGGTTCACATCAAGTGTCTGAATGTCGACCTCTTCCATCATCACAGGGTCGGAAATGCCTGAAAGATAACATGAGACGGGAGCCTGTGTTTCTGGTCATTGACAACATCACCGATGGTAGTACTTCACGAATGGAAGCATTGGCGTACCTTGAGGCCGGGTTTCACCCTCATAGCAAGATCATGATCACATCGAGAAGTGAAGATGTCGTGCAAGCCTTATTCACCGACCCAAAGTCAACATTCTGCAAGGCAATGCCAAATCTCACGGAAGAGGAAGCTGGATTCATTTTCCTGCAAAGAGCAGCTCCTCAGAGAGCACTGGACACACTCACTGATGAGGAGAACAGAGTTCTCAGTTTATGCCTCGGTCAGTGCTGTTTCTCTTCTGAGGGAAGACCATTTAGGGAGGAGCAGTATCATCCCCTGGCTTTAAGAGCACTGGCAGTCTACTACCACGAAATTGACAACATGAATGTTTTATCGTGGGAGAAACATCTTGAAGATCTTGAGAAGCTCAAGTATTCGAGGGAGTCGTCAGACGTCTTCGGCATCCTGGGATTGCAGTTCAGCACTTTCGACATGAGGAAGAAGCTCCTGTTCTTGGATTTGGCCCTTTATTATGGAACGAGCTGGAAAAGTTTTGAAAATTGTGTGAGTTGGCTTGCAGAAATACACGAAGAAAGACGACGGGCTATGGAATGTCAGGTGAGCGTCACTTCCTACACCTCATTTCAGAAAAGGTGATGTTCATTATCTGATTGAGTTGTTTTGTTAGTGCGGGAGGTAAAAAGGAATGCAGACAGTGAAGCACTTGATGTGAGGTTTTCGGATCTTAGCCACTTCAATGTAAGCTGTCACAACGACGTAATATGGAACCTTTGAAGCCTTGGCACTTCTGTAGACATGACTTACTCAATTCTTGCACTTCGTACTTGTTAAGATTGCGCAGTTGCCAAGTTGCAGTCACATTCTGATCTGGAAGAGTTGATGTGCACATTTTGCAATGTGTGCAGTTGCAACACTTGAAGAGGTCGGGCATCATCAATTTCACACCAAGCATCTGCGAGACAGACAAGATGATCACCATACACGACCTGTACAAGGAGTTCGCAGAATGGTATGTATCAGAATGGGCAGGGTCTGAGGATACAGAGCCTTCGTGTGTCCACCACAAACTTTCCACCAAATGCTTGCCTTATGCCTTACAGAGATCCAGTCCATCAAACTTTTGGCCAGGCTTGAAACGAATATGGCTTCAGAATTTGATGTGCGTCAATCTCCCACCTTACAAAGTTCAAGAGTGGCGCAATGTTGTGGTGCTACAGCTTCATTCCTGTAATAGCTTGACGGTGCTTCATCTTCACGGCCTCAGTTGTCTGCGTCACTTGGGACTCGTAGACCTTCAAAACCTAGAGACGTTCTATTTTGCAGATAGTGCATCCCCAGACGGCAACGGATCGATTTGGCATATGGAATGTCTCCGGCCGGCCCAGACGACGCTTGAATCATTGCAGTATGTTGTGATGGCAAAGCTCACGTCCCTGAAACGTTTACCTGACTTCAGCCTGTGTACTTCATTGAAGTCATTTCGAATGACCAAATGCGAGAGAGTTTTACAAACGCCTCCACGTTTCAAGCGCTGCTCACAGCTGGAGAATCTACATATGGATTGGAACTCTTGCCAGGAGAGCTTACCCAAGCTGAACACCCTGACATCGCTGACCTCGTTATGGATCGGCAGCACCTGCAATTCGAATTGCAAGGGCAATGCCACAGTCCTAGAAGGTCTCGGTGCTTGCACCCAGCTACAAGGGGCTCTCACCTTGTGTTATCTTCCGATCCGGAGCCTCCCTGGCCTTGAGAAGTTGTCACAAATCCGCAGTCTCTGGTTACGGAACTGTCAACACCTGAAAGACATTCCAGATGTGTCTGCACTGAACCAGTTGGAAGTGCTCAACATCAGCTTGACGATGCTTCAAAGGATACCCGGAGTGGACAGGTTGTTGAAGTTGGAGAGACTGATCTGCACGATGTGCGACATGCTATCAACACTACCAGATTTGCACCAGCTGCCACACCTCAAGTATTTGAACACACAAAATTGTTCCAAGCTGAAGATCAACCCACGTGTGTCATCCCAATGCCATCATGTGAAACACCAACCTCGTCTCGTGAAGAAGACAGCACATGGTGCTGAGTTCGCCTTCCAATCAGAATTTCAAGTGCGAGCTGGTGAGGTTCACTCGTTTCCAGTCATGACGAAGGGCATGTGGCATGAGATGAACAACCTATAGTGATCAAGCTCTTTGCAAGCACCGGCCAAGAAAGTATTTTCTGAAAATTTTGAGAAAGACAATGTGCCTGTGGATTGTTTGCGGAGCCTGGCCTCCAGCTAACTTGTGTGATCTTGTGACAGTCACTGTCTGTTTTGTGAGGGAGTCTGTAAGAGCCAGTTGAACGTGAAGCTCGGTTGTTGAGACGAATGGCCATCAATCAATCCATTTCGCTCCTCCCATGCGGTTGATGCATTTTTTTTGTTTGTTTAAGAGGCGTTGAATGTTTTTTGGTTGGTGGGAATTTATGTGTGGTTTATGCTTTGGAAGTTCTAGAATACATGATCTGTTTCACTGGTTGTGCTTCATTTTTGTTTTCAAGGTCATGTATGGTGATTGATGGTCCTTGCATCTTTTTTCTTCTGCAGGAGTCAGGGTTTGGGTTCAGTTTAGGTTGTGCAGTCAAGTTTTGAGGCTTCGGGAGTCCAAATCTGATCCACATTGTTTACAATAAGTCTTTAACAGAATTGTAGAGCTGAGATTTTCATGACAATTAGAGCACGTACTTGAAGGTGCAACGAGCTATAGAGTATGCTCGGGAGGCACATGCTGGCCAATTTAGGAGGACTGGCGAACCCTATCTTACTCATTGCATTGAGACAGCTAAAACTCTGGCTGCTTTGATTCCTCCTCAGCAAGGGAAGAGGGTATTTTGTCAACACTGGGCTCTCCACTTTATTTTTGCATCTGACCTAGGCCCAAATATTTTTTCTGATCTGGTTTTAATTTTCATTAGATATTTTTATTGCGTTCGTTGCTAGGTCTGTACTCGTGATTGAAGGTCTTTCACTGAGCTTTCAACAACTTTTCCTTCTCTGCAACGGAGTGGTCTTTTGTTGACATGACAAGAGTACAGTGCAAATCGCCACAAATAACGTTTTAGGGAAGATATGGTGAAGAGTATTGAATTAATACACACTGGATTCTCTTGAATAAGGGCTGCATTTTTATGAAGGGTGGGAATACAATGACACCTAGGACTCTTTCCGTGTGGTGTTCTCTTGCATCCAAACTGGGCGAGTAGGCTTTTAAAGCAGAATTGGAGCACCTCAATTTTGCTGTACTGAATGTGAGTATTCTCTACTTTGTAAAAATTGAATCGTTTGCGTCCTGAATTTAGCAGTTTTTAATCCCATTTGTTCGACCTCTAATTTTCCAGGTTAAAGAATGGTGATGGCGCCCATTGTGGACTTGGACATACAGCGTCCACAGAGTACTTGCATTATATTTTTTAAAAGGAGAAACGTGCGTTGTTGCTCTTGTATTACAATGTACTCTTCTTTCCAGCTCTAGTCTTTTTAGATAGTTTTCAGGATCGACTGAGAATTAAGTTCCAGAGATTTCATTGAGATTGGTTAACATGATATATTAAGACTAGATTTTGTAACCAAGAGGACTATGTTATAAACAAGGGATTTCTAGGAATGTGTTTGACTTCTTTCTGTTCTCAATTCAACGTGCAGGAGTTGTTGCAAGCTGTAGTGCCATTTGAGGTGCTTTCGGACCGCAAGAGACGCCGTTGTCCGGGATAACATTCCAGCGGGGCCGGGCGAGAAAAAAATACCCAAAGTTGTCCGGGATGCAGAAATTGCTCTGGCTGCACAGAGTGCATGTGAAGAGGCACTTGAGCGTGAACTTCTTGTTGCTACTTCGTAAGAGCATCTCCACCCCTGGCGGGGAAACTCCCACACCAGGTGGAGATTACCCCGTGGGAGGAGGACGGGGAGGAGTTATCGCACCCCCGGCCAGGGTGCAGCCATCACCAAATTTATTTATTTTTATTTATTTTTAAGATTTAAAAAAAAAACTTAATTTTTTTTTCATTATTATTTTTTTTAGCGTCTTTTTTTGGTTTTCAAAAAAAAAATCCAAATTTTTTTTTAACAATTTTTTTCGACCGGGCCACTCACGACATGCCACGTGGCATGCTGTGAGTAGGTGGCCAGCTGCCGGCATTAAAACGGGGCCTCAGGGAAGTGCCGCAGTTCCCCGTCGACGGGGCCCTGTCCTGGGGAATCCCCCCCCCCGCTCCCCCGTTCTCGGGCATGCAGTGGGGGTTCCCCTCTACCTTGCCACAATAATTCCACCCCATCTGGCGGGATGTTGTGGCGGGGTGGAGATGCTCTAAGCAACCTTCCTCTATTCACCTTGGGTTCAAAACTAGCTCCATTATTAGAGTGATACAACAATGTATAAGGGGTTGATTACACCTGAAGGTTTGGGTTGGAGCCCATAGACACAAGTGGTACCCCGCTTGAAGGATGAATCCATTGTAAGCGGGGTACCTTCCACCAAACAAGGGAGTTCTAAGTGGGTTGTGGCCCAAAGTTTAGGTATAAACCCGAATAGAAGGGTTGTGGCCCATTGTGTACTTGGGCTAAATTTCTAAGTAGTTATACGAAAATGGGCTCTTTTGAGAACTACCCCTAAGTGAAAGAATTTGTAGTACGATTAAATTACATCTTCAAAAGAAATTTGTGAAGATACAAATGAATTTAAATTACAAAAATGTAAATGTAACTTCAGTAGTAAATGTTAGCAGTAAATGTAAACTTCAGCAGTAAATGTTAGTAGTAAATGTAAACTTCAGCAGTGAACGTCAGCAGCAAATGTCAACAGTAAATGTCAACAATAACTATAACTTCTTTCTTTGATGAACAAAGCTAACATAAAAGAAGTTGTCAAAACCCAACATCAAACTATTATAAATGATTAGTTGCACCTGCTTTCCACCGCTGCTTTCGTAGCAGCTGTACAAGACATAAGTAGCAGTTCAGCTTATCAAACCTATGAAATTCAAAGAGCAAAATCCTCTTGCAAATATGAATATTGTACGAAAGTGGATTGTGGTGTAAAAGGTTAAATCTCCATATCATCGAAGAATGGTTACATTGAATATCCAGAAGAACAACTCCTGAATCAGGTCTACACTGGAAAGAAATCAAAGATGGAATTGTATGAGGCGGGTGTTGAGAGGCTCAAACCTACAAGAGACTCACAAATCATACCCTCACTTAAAAACGGCTCCATCACTCTCTTGTATCGAAGCAAAAAAATGGGAACCTGATTAATGTTGCTCAGCTCTGAGACCCCAGCAACAAGCTTGGATACATCATCTCCAAAATGCATGCGCACACTCCGATGGTCTCGGTCTGTGTCGTCAATAACATCGTGCACAACACCAGCAATGATTGTGTTTATCACCTGTAGAAAATCACAGACGCTAAAAACGATGCTGGCGTTTCAACAACACTTCATTTGGGTGCTTAGAGATGATCGATTAAAATCAAAAGAACGTATTGAACATACAAAAACCACTGTGTCCAAAAGTGGAGCTTCTGTAACCCTACAAAGTTTTGCAGCAGATACAAAAGCAATGACAGCTCAAATAATGACGAAATCTGTTAACTTCAAATTAAGTTTTGAAAAATAAAGTGCAGAGCTCAGTGTTGACAAAATACACTCTTCCCTTGCTGAGGAGGAATCAAAGCAGCAAGACTTTTAGCCGTCTCAATGCAATGAGTAAGATAGGGTTCGCCAGTCCTCCTAAATTGGCCAGCATGTGCCTCCCGAGCATACTCTATAGCTCGTTGCACCTTCAAGTACGTGCTCTCATTGTCATGAAAATCTCAGCTCTACAATTCTGTTAAAGACTTATTGTAGATAATGTGGATCAAATTTGGAATCCCGAAGCCTCAAAACTTGACTGCACAACCTAAACTGAACCCAAACCCTGACTCCTGCAGAAGGAAAGAGATGCAAGGACCATCAATCACCATACATGACCTTGAAAACAAAAATGAAGCACAACCAGTGAACCAGATCATGTACTCTAGAACTTCCAAAGCATAAACCGCACAAGAATTCCCACACTGGAGCAAACCAAGCATAAAAACTCAACGCATCTTAAACAAACAAAAGAAATGCATCAACCGCGTGGGAGGAGCGAAATGGATTGATTGATGGCCATTCATCTCAACAACCGAACTTCACGTTCGACTGGCTCTTACAGACTCCCTCACAAAACAGACAGTGACTGTCACAAGATCACACAAGTTTGCTGGAGGCCAGGCTCCGCAAACAATCCACAGGCACATTGTCTTTCTCAACATTTTCAGAAAATACTTTCTTGGCCGGTGCTTGCAAAGAGCTTGATCACTATAGGTTGTTCATCTCATGCAGCATGCCCTTACTCATGACTGGAAACGACAAATTCTCACCAGCTCGCACTTGAAATTCTGATTGGAAAGCGAACTCAGCACCATATGCTGTCTTCTTCACGAGACGAGGTTGGTGTTTCACATGTTGGCATTGGGATGACACACGTGGGTTGATCTTCAGCTTGGAACAATTTTGTGTGTTCAAATACTTGAGGTGTGGCAGCTGGTGCAAATCTGGTAGTGTTGATAGCATGTCGCACATCGTGCAGATCAGTCTCTCCAACTTCAACAACCTGTCCACTCCGGGTATCCTTTGAAGCATCGTCAAGCTGATGTTGAGCTCTTCCAACTGGTTCAGTGCAGACACATCTGGAATGTCTTTCAGGTGTTGACAGTTCCGTAACCAGAGACTGCGGATTTGTGACAACTTCTCAAGGCCAGGGAGGCTCCGGATCGGAAGATAACACAAGGTGAGATCCCCTTGTAGCTGGGTGCAAGCACCGAGACCTTCTAGGACTGTGGCATTGCCCTTGCAATTCGAATTGCAGGTGCTGCCGATCCATAACGAGGTCAGCGATGTCAGGGTGTTCAGCTTGGGTAAGCTCTCCTGGCAAGAGTTCCAATCCATATGTAGTTTCTCCAGCTGTGAGCAGCGCTTGAAACGTGGAGGCGTTTGTAAAACTCTCTCGCATTCGGTCATTTGAAATGACTTCAATGAAGTACACAGGCTGAAGTCAGGTAAACGTTTCAGGGACGTGAGCTTTGCCATCACAACATACTGCAATGATTCAAGCGTCGTCTGGGCCGGCCGGAGACATTCCATATGCCAAATCGATCCGTTGCCGTCTGGGGATGCACTATCTGCAAAATAGAACGTCTCTAGGTTTTGAAGGTCTACGAGTCCCAAGTGACGCAGACAACTGAGGCCGTGAAGATGAAGCACCGTCAAGCTATTACAGGAATGAAGCTGTAGCACCACAACATTGCGCCACTCTTGAACTTTGTAAGGTGGGAGATTGACGCACATCAAATTCTGAAGCCATATTCGTTTCAAGCCTGGCCAAAAGTTTGATGGACTGGATCTCTGTAAGGCATAAGGCAAGCATTTGGTGGAAAGTTTGTGGTGGACACACGAAGGCTCTGTATCCTCAGACCCTGCCCATTCTGATACATACCATTCTGCGAACTCCTTGTACAGGTCGTGTATGGTGATCATCTTGTCTGTCTCGCAGATGCTTGGTGTGAAATTGATGATGCCCGACCTCTTCAAGTGTTGCAACTGCACACATTGCAAAATGTGCACATCAACTCTTCCAGATCAGAATGTGACTGCAACTTGGCAACTGCGCAATCTTAACAAGTACGAAGTGCAAGAATTGAGTAAGTCATGTCTACAGAAGTGCCAAGGCTTCAAAGGTTCCATATTACGTCGTTGTGACAGCTTACATTGAAGTGGCTAAGATCCGAAAACCTCACATCAAGTGCTTCACTGTCTGCATTCCTTTTTACCTCCCGCACTAACAAAACAACTCAATCAGATAATGAACATCACCTTTTCTGAAATGAGGTGTAGGAAGTGACGCTCACCTGACATTCCATAGCCCGTCGTCTTTCTTCGTGTATTTCTGCAAGCCAACTCACACAATTTTTAAAACCTATACAACTCGTTCCATAATAAAGGGCCAAATCCAAGAACAGGAGCTTCTTCCTCATGTCGAAAGTGCTGAACTGCAATCCCAGGATTCCGAAGACGTTTGACGACTCCCTCGAATACTTGAGCTTCTCAAGATCTTCAAGATGTTTCTCCCACGATAAAACATTCATGTTGTCAATTTCGTGGTAGTAGACTGCCAGTGCTCTTAAAGCCAGGGGATGATACTGCTCCTCCCTAATTGGTCTTCCATCAGAAGAGAAACAGCACTGACCGAGGCATAAACTGAGAACTCTGTTCTCCTCATCAGTGAGTGTGTCCAGTGCTCTCTGAGGAGCTGCTCTTTGCAAGAAAATGAATCCAGCTTCCTCTTCCGTGAGATTTGGCATTGCCTTGCAGAATGTTGACTTTGGGTCGATGAGTAAGGCTTGCACGACATCTTCACTTCTCGATGTGATCATGATCTTGCTATGAGGGTGAAACCCGGCCTCAAGGTACGCCAATGCTTCCATTCGTGAAGTACTACCATCGGTGATGTTGTCAATGACCAGAAACACAGGCTCCCGTCTCATGTTATCTTTCAGGCATTTCCGACCCTGTGATGATGGAAGAGGTCGACATTCAGACACTTGATGTGAACCATTTTTCTTTACCCTGGCCTACCGAAAAACTTTCACCTAAGCAAGTGTGACATGACCTTGGTGAAACTGCATCATCTGTGTATGAAATGCGGCCCATAAAGATCATCCTACCCGTCGAAATGTCACGAAATTGAACTCTGCACCTACTGAAAGTTAGAACCAAGTCCAGGCACTCACCACATCAGTCGATGTAATAGACTCTACCACCTCCTTACCGAGCCGAAGTAGCTTTGTTAGGACCATCTTCTGCAGTTCAAGAGGATGCTTCGACCCCAGCTCTACATGACAGACTCTCCCGTAAAAGTCTTCATGGAAGTATCTGCATAGTGCTCTGCACATCGTTGTCTTCCCAAGCCCACCCATCCCATACAAACCGAGCTTGTGTGTGCCCCACAACGTGCTATCTCCTGATATGTCTTGAACAAACATTCCCGCCATGATCTGCATGTTCCAGTGATGCAGTGTATAGCCTTATATCCGCCTCACTTGAACAGATTCATCGGAACATTGCACAGAAAAGTCAAGAAAGTTTCAAACGGCTTAGCATCCAATCCGCTAAGAATCCGAACATACCTTGCACAGCCGATCATAACCAATCACGTCTGAAGTGTCATCAAGCAAGTCTGGAGGTAAGAGTAAGGAAATCTCTTTCACGATCGCCTCCCTGTAGAACACCTCAGAGTACTGGAAATCCTGAAACTTGAGGCCGTTTGAGCCACGAAGCTCCCGCAAAGCCTTGGTGCACCAGCTCAAGTTGAACCGGTCAGGATCATCCTTGGCAATGTCAGCCCACGCAGTCTTCCAACGGTGCTCGAAGGATTCAGCGCTCAGATCGTGAACGGATATCTTGAAAAACAGAGGAAACAACTCCAATTTGGGGTTGTCGGACTTCTTTGCCTTCACGAATTCGACGAGCTCAAGCATGGGCCACTTGGAGGTCAGATACTCTTCGGACAACACAATCACTGCCACACTGCACCGTTGGGCAGCAGCAATAATTTCGGGTGCAAACTTCTTCCCCTTCAAGAGGGAAGATGACCTCTGGTCAAAGAAAGGAAAATGTGTTTCGGCTTCCAAGTCTTTGCATAGCTGCCTCACAAAATCCTTCTGTGCTCCGCTGTGGCTTAAGAATATCTTGTGTTTCGCCTCAAGCTTCGGCAATTCTCTGTTCAATCAGCATGTATGTTGATTAATTGGCTTACTAACCTATTTTTATGTTCATTAGCCAAAGACCTATCTAATCACAGTATTTGAAGGTCGTGCTGGTGTAAATTGTTACTCCCAAAGCCGCAAATCAACTTCGCGCTCCTCAGAAAAACAACTAGAATGCAATCCGTTAAATGACCCACCCCGTTATTCTCTCCGTTTACCGACGACATACATCGGTACACCTCACCTACTTAGAACCGCACGACCTAAGAAACCGACAGCAGTACTTACAACAGAGTCACAGAGTTGTTTCGCGCTCACAGGTCGTTTTCTGCAAAACGTTAAGGTTGCCCATTTTCAACATCAACTAACTTATGTAACCAACAAACCTCAACAACGATGTCACAAAAAGCAGGTCTACTTGGAGATGACCACGGGAAAACTTCCTGTAACGTCAATTCTAAAAATTCAGCTGGGGACAAGCAAGGCAAGAAGCAGGTGAACACCACGTCAATGTCTGAATTTCGGAAACTTTGGGTTACCTGGCTTGCTCCTGCCAACTATGTCCATTTGAAGAACATCCTTGCTCAGAATTTCCCACTGGCTCCTTACTTGTGGTTGAGAGAGAGGACTTGTCCGACTTCTCGCTATCTTCTCGATAAATAGTATCTAAACCATCCTCCAGCAACGAATCTGCCATACACTTCCCGATGACGTCCTCATCAGACACTCTTGAGATCCAGTGTTGAACCGCAGCAGCATCAACTTCGCGAAACCGAGCCCTTCCCGACATTCTTGATGGATCTGGACGCCCTAAATTGCTTCCTCCAACCCCACCACTTCCCATCTTCTCTCTACGTCTCAACATCAGAAGTGCTCTTCACAAAGACACTTGAAGAAATATCAGACAAGTCACTTCAAAAGCATACAACGCCAAAGCACCCAAATACTAGCACCCTCAACATTCTGCGACATCCAAATTCACTACTCTCATGCAACTAGAATGCGCAATTGAACTGCTCTCCATCACAAGAACAGCAAAGAAGTTGCCAAATCTCATAGTTCGAATAACGATTCTACGCACAAGCGATGAAATTAAGAAATGCATGAGTTGAAGAATCAGCTTCAGAGGCAAGTGAGGCCATTGACTGTACTTGGCAGTGAGTGGCTTGATTTACCACCTGAGCTAACAGCCTTGCTGACAATGGGCAAAGATATTCCTTCGTTGGGCTTCCAAAGATTTCTGAAAGTACTAATTAATGTTGGCACCACAACCCAAACTTACAGACAACTTTGGAGTGGTTTAGAATTGAGGTAAGCCCCCCATAACCAACCAAAACCCATAGCCAACGCCTATAAAATTGGGGTACATCTAACCCTCTTCCTTCCCATTACCACCAACTCACCCCCAAATGGAGGTTTGCTATTAGTCAAGTCCCTTACTTTTGGTTGTTGGTTATGGGGGTACCTACTGCTGGCCACCCACTAAACATGGCTGCACAGTTTGAAAATTCATGACTAATTCAATTTCATCGAAAAAATATGAAATCACTTGGGTTGGTATCGTAATTCTATTGGCTATCACTCAAAAATAGTAGTATAATTATCTCCTCTCTCCGCATATGCACATTCCATAACTTGTCGGTCTTAGGGGGGCTTACCTTAGAGCATCTCCACTCATGGAATGGGAAAGGGCCACTCTGAACAGCTCTAAGCGAGCGCGAATGGGATTTGCCTAAATACCCCGGTCAAGTGTGGGTCGGGCGCCATGTTTGGAATGATAGAGGAGGGTAGGGACAAAACCGGCTCCTATTATTATATTGGAGGGGGGCCCTATTTGATCTAAGGGGGGGCCGTCAAAAACAAATCCAAAAAAAGCCTCTAGAACCCTTAATCGGGCAGGGCCAGAAAAATGGTCCCACCCAAGCCTGGCGCCCGACCCACGCTCGACCGGGGTGAATAAGGAGATCCGCACAAATGGGGCCAAGTGACTTTCTGTTTTGGCCCCACGCGAATTTTCTACATGCGACCGCGGCAAAGGGGATGAGTGCAGCTAGCGCACAAGTAGACCTCGTGTGACATTGAAAAGATGAAAGAATTGAACAAACAAGTTACATATTGTTAGAATCAAGAATCAAGTCATTAAAGTTCTCTTGTGGAGAGCCTCTCTAGGCCACACTAATTGAGCAAGCGAGAGCCATGTAGTAGAGAGACGCACTATTGTTCTAACTGTTGGCATGGAATTGGTGGGGCGGGGTTTTTAGTGAAGAGATGCGCGAGACCATTGAGTGCATATTCAGAGAGTCCTGGTGGAGATGCTCTTACATGTTAAAGTAGTGTATCATGTTGGTATGAGGAATAGTGGATGTACAATCATAATCAATGCTGCTCAGATTTTGTAAGAAGTGGTATACTCTGTAATGTATATACTTTGGACCATATCAATTTAAATTTCCACCAATTCCTTTGTAATTCCAAATTATATCCAAGCAACACCGCATTGCTTTTGAAAAGAACAAGTATGGTTGATGTATTATAGTTGCATTGTGTTAGATAAGAGCCTGGAAAGCATAACTTCTAGATGATTCAAGCTATACCTAAGAAATTAGTATTTCGTTTTATAATCAACTTTATCATCAAAACTATGAAAAACTATTAATATATATATATATAATTATTAGATGTAGTTTTTAAAAATTATGATCTTAGAATTTTCTTGATTTTCATAAAAATTGTATCATTATTACATATTTTTAAGTTGTTTTGAAGATTTTTTAATTAACTGCTGTCATTTTTAAGATTGATAACACTCAAATTGTTTGAGCAGAGCAAGAAGGGATTCATACAATGGATAAAAGGTTTGGTAAGCCATTGCATGTGATACTCAAAGTGAGATGATTCTCAAAGGTAAGATGAATCATGGATGAATGATGAAGAATAGCTCTAATATCTATATTAAACAAATTATGCAGAAAAGGAAGATTTCATATTCATACATAATAGGTGTAAGGAACTCCTAAAATGAAATGCAACTTTATAGAATGCATGGAGGACTTTGAGATTTTAAATGTTTTTTCGAGTGATTCCATAGACAGGATGTGTGTAGTAGCTCTGGCTCCGGCTGTGATAACTATTAGTGGGTCCACTTTCCACCCTAATGTACTTATTTCCTCTAGAAGGGGCTGATATTTGTTTATCTTGTGCCCTATGGTTTCTGGTGAGAACCGGTCGTTGCAACATGTGAATTCTATGAACTAAATTGTGATGTTTGGATCTGGGTTTGTTGGTGGGGGATGATTATGTGGTATTCCACGGATGCATAGTAAATTTGGTTTAAATCGAGCATTGCAGTGGCATCTTTGGGTAGTCCATTTACATGGCAGTAACCATTGTGAAACAGTATTTTCTGGTGAGTTATTTTGAAAGATACCGGCATTGATTAAGGTAAAACATCTAGATTTACTGGATGATATAAGTAGTTTTCTGATTTCCCATACCGCTTTGTCGTGTCTTTTTACAATTAGTGCGTGTATGTGTTGTTGTTGGCATTTAAGTAAAACATGTATCCAAGTATCTGGGTCGGTGGATTTACGTAATGGGCATGTAATTGAGGGGAATCTTTTGCGACCAAAGAAGAGTTGTTTCGGAGCATTTCCCATATATTGGCCTGTTCTAAATTTTATGATACATGTTTTTTGTGAGTCTGTGATAAGGGGGTTTGTCCAAAATTCACTGGAGAGTTCATTGTCGATGTTTCTATTTCTTGTCCATTTTTCGATATTTGGGAAGTTTCTAGCTAATTCTGTTAAGTTGTTGTCTAAATCGTAGCGTTTAAGGTATTTAGGTAAGAATCTTATAGGGCCTTTGTCTGGGGTTTCTTATATAGATGGCCATTCTTTCCTTTGATAGTAGTGTGGAGTGGGGTGGGGGTGTTTTTATATGGTTCTCTTGCTTCTCTATGTGCAAACCCATTTTTGCTAATTCGTCCGCTTTTTCGTTGCCTTCAATGTTCACATGGGCTCTTACTTTGTGTATTGATATAGGTTGGGTCCGTGTTTGTAGCATTTTCACCATTGATGTTAAGATAGATTTGTCTGGGTGGCAATTGTGCATAGTAGGATGTTGGATTTGTGTGTTTAATAGGTATAACACATTTATGCAGTTTGTAAATATATAGGCAGGCTCATTTGGGTATTTATCATTCAAGATTCTAAGTGTTTTATGTACGGCCATCATTTCTGCTCTAATGATGTTTTGTAAACCTTGTAGTCGTTTAGCTATTTTGATGTCTTTTGGTGCGTTGTATATGCCAAATCCTGCCCTTTCTCTGTGCCAGTGTACTGGACTTACTTCTACGGGTTCTTTAAATGATCCGTCTGTGTTGTAGCAATGTTCTGGGTTGAATTTTAGTGGTAAGTTTGTATTATAGGGTGGGGGTGGTGTTGAGGTGTTTGGGAATGTCTGATTTGTGCTGGGGAGGTTAACTTTGGACCATGTCTTGTTTCGGTTAACTTGAGTGGGCGCGGGCGTTGGTGGAGCTAAGTTGGCATAGACTTGTTGTATGTTTAGATTGTTGGTTAGTATTTGAAGTTGTTCTATATTTGTTTGGAGGCCTACTGTATTATTTTGGTGGTGTATGCATAGTATTTGTAGGGTGGATTTTTCTTTTCTGGGTTTAATTAATTCTTCTGGTATGGTAGGTTCAAAGTATGTTATGGTATCAGCAGGGAATAGGAATATGATGTGGGCGTCTGGGTAGGGACCACTGTGAGGGGTAGAGTTTTGGTACAAGTTTTCATCTGGTAAGACAAGGTATGTTATGTTCCTTGGGTTATTTTTTGCTGCAAGTCTGGCCCAGTGTAGTGATTGTTGGGCTTCTTCTTTGTTGTGTGGATGGGCATACCCTATGCCTTCCCATTTGTAGTCGAAGGCTTTGCCAAATGAGCCAAAGATTTTGTCTCTAGAGAAGGGTGAGAAATTTTTTGTTATCTTAGTGGAGCATGTGACCGGAGATGAGAAGTAAGAATGTTGAATGTTGTATGTTGTGGTAATAAAGTCGAGTAGTTCCGTTGGTATGGTGTAGTGTGTTCTTTTAAGGTGGTCCGTTTTGGGTATTCTGTATTTGTATCTTTGATAAAGCCAGACAACTTCAGTTTCAAATGGTTGGGTTGTCAGTTCTAAATTGTGTGGGGTACTTAGTGCTTGGTGATATTGGTTCCAGTGCCATTCAAGCCTTACGGTGGGGATAGTCAATAGGTATTTTCCATCATTTTCATAGATATGTGCTTCGTTTCGTTGAATTTGGATGGTATGTTGTTGTGTGGTAATCTCTTTTTGTGGATTAGATTCAGTGATAGATATTTTTGCTAAAGGGATTTGTGTAGGGGGTGTAACCGATCTTGTGTCTCTGCTTTGAGCTTGTGGGTGGTGTGCTTGTATGATGTTATGATAGAATTTATTGGCTTTTTCTTTATAGTATTTTTTTAGGCATGTTATGTTGTGGGATGTGGTAGAAGGGTCATGCCATGGGAATAAGGTTGTGTGTGTGTGCCATTGACTATAAGTATTTTCTTGGATTTTCCATTGGCAGAGGTATGAAGTTTTTTCTATTTTGATATCATAAGTATCGTAGTATGTACGTTGTTTATGTTGTACTATTGCATATAGTGGGTATATTGTGGGGTTTTTTAGTATATATGGAGGTGGTTTTGGATGGCGTGGGCGGGGTAATTCTGGTGGATGGATAGGTGAGTTGGGAATATGGGGGGTATTATTGTTATTGGGGCAGATATATATTTATTTAAGTGTGCAGTGATTTGGGTGTTCGTTGCAAGGGCGGGGGCATGTGTCAAGATACTCAGGGAGACAAAAGAGTTGTTTCGCTAGGTTTAGTGCACCTTTTATTAGTCTTGTGGGTTTGAAATGATATTTGTGGAATTCAGTTTCGTTCATTAAATGTGAGCCATTTGGTAGGGTGATTTGGCTAAGTGTTGTGATGTTTGTCGTAAATAGTACTTGTAGTAATTTCATAGATGTTTGCTCCGTTAGGTGTGGGAGTGTTGGGGCTTCGCTTCTCCACATATATTCTATAGGCGCAGGTGTTGTAAGGAAGCTGTCTATGGTGCTTTTTAGATGTGTATTTCCTTCTGTTTTTAGCAGATATAACGTTCTAGTAATGGGGGATCTGTAGCAATCCTCGCTTTTAATTCTAGGTAAGTATTCCGCACCTCCGGCTTTAGCTAGTATGTATTGTAGTAGGCCGTTGTATATTTTTCCCAGTCTCCCTTTGTCATTTAAAGCGTTTAGTAGTTGTTCTCCAATGCATCTTAGGTAGTCGTTTTTTAATGAAAATGCTTCTAGTCCAAAATTGTTATGTGGGAGTTGTGTTATTATGTTTGATGTGCATTTTGGGAGTCCACAGATCGTTTTTTGTGCTGCTATTATCTTTTTGTCAAGCTTTTTGATTGTTGTCATTGAATATGGTACTGTGTAGAAGCTATAGGCGATTCCTGGTCGTATAACCGTATCTAACATGTTGATTTTTTGTCTCATAGTAGCAGGGCAATTTGTTAGTGCTTGGCATTGATTGTTGAGTTTTATAGTAGTAACATGGGTCTGAATTTTCCATTTTAATGAAGGTACCATATTCTATAGGCGCAGGTGTTGTAAGGAAGCTGTCTATGGTGCTTTTTAGATGTGTATTTCCTTCTGTTTTTAGCAGATATAACGTTCTAGTAATGGGGGATCTGTAGCAATCCTCGCTTTTAATTCTCGGTAAGTATTCCGCACCTCCGGCTTTAGCTAGTATGTATTGAGCTCCTAAGTATATTTGCTTCGTTTTGATGTAGCACTAGGATAGGTTGATTTCTGTAGTTAATGTTTGTGGCTTGAATTTGTGCTTTGAAGGTCATGGGATTCATTTTTGATTTGTTTGGGCAACCAGTGACTGCGCATTTGGGTACTCCAATGTCCATTCCTGTCCATTTACAATATTTATCTATTTTATTTATTTGGATTTGTAAGGATTTTAGTTTATTGGATAGGGCTGCTAAGTCGTCTGCGTACGCAGCAGAGTTTATGGTGGTTTCTGACGTGCTGAGTGTGTATCCATTATTTCCTCTTTGTAGCCATCTTAATAATGGTTCAATGAAAAGATATGGACTAAGGGTATCACCTTGAATTGTGCCTCTCTGTATAGGAATTGGGTGGGTTTTACCGAAATGTTCACCAGTAAATGTGGTTGGAGAGCGTGAGTATATATTTCCGACTAGAGTAACTGCGTCTTCTGGGTATCCAAGGTCACTCATTAGTCTTGCATGATCTATTGAACCAAATGCGTTTTTGAAGTCTACATATAAGATATATATATCTTGGTTAGTGAGTTTGGCGTCTTCTAGAGCAGCTATTATTGTTTGTATTTGTCGGGCGGTACTGCGTTTGGCTCTAAATCCTTCTTGGCTGTCATGTAATATGTTATGTTCTTTTCCATATGAAGATAGTATTGATGTTAATGTGGTGGTGTATAATTTGTAAATGGTATTGGCTAGAGCTATGGGGCGATGGTTTGTTAGTATGAAGGGGTCTCCTTTTTTATAGAGTAGTATGGTTAGACTGGTTTTCCATAGTTCGGGAATTTGTTTTTGTCCATAGCAATGTGTGAAGAAGAGGTATAAAAAATTTTGGAATTTTGCTGGCATATTTTTTAATATGGAGTTTGGGATACGATCGGGTCCGGGGGCTTTAATGCTACTTAGTTTTTTCAGACACATATCATATGTTTCTTTTGTAAAGTATGTGTGTAGAGGGATGTTAGGTTCACCTCTCTTTTCTAGTACAAACCCATCGAGGTCGTGCCATGGGTATTGCCTAACACTGCAAGTACATGTTGGTGGGTGTTTGTTTTGATTGTGGCATGTGAGTATTGTAGGTTTGTTTATTTGTGATTGTTGTCTATATATTTCGTTCGCAATTTCTTCTGGATTTGTAAGGATGTTACCATGTAGGTCAATGATGCAGTCAAGGGCGTGTATTATGCTGTCTCTAAAGACTTTTTTATTGATCTTTTTGGGGCATTTATCGTATAGTTGTCTATATTTTATAATGGCTTTATTGATGTAGTCTTTGTTGTATTTGGTAGTGATTTTGCGGGCTAGATTGTTGGTTGTTTTTGCAATTTGTGCTATATTGGAGATTCATGATTCTATAAGGGCATCGTCTGTAGGAGGTTGAGGTATATCTACATGATTGTGAGTTTGGATGTTATTGAGGATAGGGTGGTTCCGCCAATTTGGATTATTTTTTACTATGCGTATGGTTTTTCGGATAAGGTGATATGTTGATAAATGTTTTTTCCAGGGTTTTGCTAGTTTTCATGGTAAGAAGCCTCCTTGTTGTGCTACTCTAGGGGTAAGTTGGGGTAACGGTTCGGCTTTGCATGTTTGTTCTAGTGTTGAGGAGATTTCTTGTGTTAGTATATCTAATGTATCACATGCTTCTAACCATTGTCTGTCTGTGAGATTAGTGTTATGTGCTAAGGTGTCAGTAAGCTGTTCTATTGTGAATGAATTATTTTCAAAATATATACTGTAGAATGCTTCCATATTGTCAGCCGGGATAGGGTTCAATATTCTTATGGTGTTATTGTTTGTTTTTTGTGGTGTTCTGCTGATTAAAGCGTTGTTGGGAATTTGTAGTTGAAGTGGGTAGTGATCAGAGTTTAAGCCTGTTGTCAATATTAGTTTTGCATGAGTATTGTTGATGATTGTTGGTGTTTAAGTAAAAACCATCTATGAGACTTGTTTCTGTATAATTATGTCCCCCTTGTCTTCAGAAATTCGTGTTTGTATGAATGTATGTTAATTGTAAAGTATCTGTGTAATTTTTCCATTGGTAATCTAGATCTTCAGGAGGTGTTAAATTATTTCCATAGGTGCGTCCAATGAGGGCAATATCTCTGTTGAAGTCGCCAACTAAAATATGCGTGTGGTTTGGGTGATTTACTATTTGGTTTGTGATGCTTGTCTGTATTTCGTGTATGCGATTAGTATCTTCTGGATGTGAGGGCATGTATAAGTGTATAATTAGCCAAGGTTACAATGGATTGTTTGTGACTTTTATTATTTGTAAGTATGGTCATATGTTGGCGGGGGTGGGAATTTTTGTTATGTTGCCAGGGAATGCATATGATTTGTTGATTAGTGTTAGTAGTCCTCCACGGGCGGGGGTGTATGGTCTTCGTTGTTGCATACATCTAGTAAGACAGTGTATTATTGAAGATGAGTTTATAGTCTGGGAAAAGCCTTTCAATATATTTTGTAGATTTTGTTGCCGTGATTTTGGTCTCTCGTATCAAAATGAATGCTGGTGTTGTTTGTAAATCTGTTATCAAGTTTTGAATACTAGGTAGTGTAGTGTTTAGCGTTGCCGCATTCCATGTTATGAAATGTATTTTGTGTTGGTTATATGTTGATGGTTGTCGTATTGGTGGAGTATACGCTCTATCTGGTGGGTGGGAGTAGGCCGGAATGCGATCTAGACATTTCAGTGTTGCTATAATTAGTTCGTCTGGGAGAAATGGGAATTCGTTTTTTATTGTATGGGGAGTTGCTAATGTATTATGCTTGTGGATACTTTCGTATATGTTTTGATGTATTGAGTCTGTTGGGTATATAATGTTATGGTTATTTTTTAGAAATTGTGTGTATTTGTGTTCTATCTCTATGTGTCTTTCTGGGGGATTATTTAGAGTGGATAGTTTGAGTAGCAGGATTGTTGTCCAGTCTATCTCGGAGTTGTTGTTTTGGGTGTTTGAGGAAATTACCAAGTTACATGATTCTATAGATGGATGTATTGTTACTATGATGGCATATATGATATGAGAAGTTGGGAAGGTCTGTAAATTTTTGATGTATTTCGATAGATGGGGGTAGATGTTACTATATTCATCATAGAGTATGTGGGAGGGATTCAAGAGTGGGGAGTATAGTTTTGCTAGATGTTGGTATTCTGGTTGGAATTTAATTGTGTTAGGAATAAAATAATTGTTTGCCCATTTTTTGTGTGTTGGGGGGTGGTTCTGTAGAATGTTTGGCATAGGTCCTGGGTTTGGGTTGATGTCTCCACTAATTAGTAGAAGGAATGATACTTCTCTATTTTGGATTGGTTTTCCATTTGTTTTGTTTTAGGTTGGATGTGTGGGGAGTGTGTAGGTGTGTTTCTGCCGCTTATATGATGGTTTATGGGATTTGTGGGAATTTTTGCGTTATGGTTTAGGGCTATAGTGGAAGTTAGTAGAATTTTTTGTAAAGGGGTCGAAGATATTTGTTTATAATGATGAAGAAGAGTTTTAGAGAGTAGAAGAGTGAAGAAAGAGGGAATAAGTAGGAAAAGATTTATAGTAAAAAGAGATAGAGTTACTAAAAGATATTGTATAGGTATACCTAGATCGAGAACAAGAGGTAGGATAGCGTACAGTATGAGACTGTGAGTATATGATGAAGTGTTTAGACATTTAATAACACTAGTAAAAGGAAAGAAGGCAATGACTAGAAGATTGTAGAGTTGAAGAGTAGCAAATGGGAGATAGAATATTGTAGAAAAAGGTAAGGAGGTGAAAAGTAGAGGGGTATCCGGTAAAGGGGTAAAAATTAGGGGGAAAAAAGTAAAAGAGTAAGAAGAAGAAGAGGAGAAAGAGCGCAAGGGGGAGAAGTAGTGTTTGAATGATTAAAAAGATCAAGAAAGAGTATAAAAGTGGGGTGAAATAAAGGTAGAAGAAAAGAGAAGGGAGTATTTAAGCGGTGTATCATGGAGGAAAGTAGAAGAGTAAAAATTAAGGAATATGAGAGTATAACAATAAGAATGTAGAAGATTAAAAGAAAAAGTAGAATGTGGAAAAGTAGAAGAGTAAAAAGAAGAATGTGGAAAAGTAGAAGAGTAAAAAGAAGAATGTAAAAAGGTTAGAGATTAAAAGGTGAGGTTTTAAGAGATGGAGATTTGAGAAATATAAGAGTAGAAGCTACAAGTTTGCAAAATAGGTGATAAAAAAGTTTTTGACTAAGAACTGAAAGAAGAAGAGTAAAAAGTAAAAGAGTTAAGAATAGAGTATTGAGAGGTAAAAATAAGTGAGTAAAAGGTGGGGAAATAGAGGCACAAAAAAATATACACGTGTCTATGTGTAATTTTATAAAGTTGAAGATTGTTTCCAAGGTCTTTATAGTATTTATAAATACTATATATATATATATATATTTTTGGTTGTCTTAGTATTTTTAAATACTTTTTTGGAAGTTTTTTGTTTTATAAACTCCGTTGTTCCATTTGTCCAAACTAGTTTGTTTGGTCCATAGAATCTGTTGGGAGGAGTTGATCCATTATCATCATGGAAGACTTCATTTGGTTTTGTAGAAGCCTAATTTCCGCTTGAAGTGCACTGGTATTTTTGATCTGCTCCACATGCACTGTATCCACATATGACTTTGCCTCCGTCACAATTACCTCTTTGAGGCTATCCATTTCTTGCCGTATTTCCCCCATAGTGGCTTTGGAGCTTCTGGCTACCGCAACATCTATGAGTGTGTTGATGTCCTTTTTACTATAAGTGTCCTCCGTCGTGATGTTTAGGGTTTCTACCGTATTGGCAATCGCAGTGTTGATATCCGAGAACCCTAATCTTGTGAGCTCCTCCGGGCTAGGTTTCAGTTTCCCATCCATGCTACGAGGGTGAGCAATGAACTCCACATACTTGTTTAACATCTTTTCACACTTATTTAGGTATTTCTTGTATACTGCGGCGTTCTTGCACTCCACATTACAAGATCCCATGTGTTTGTTGTTCTCGAGTCTAAAATAGATACTAACAACATTCTCTTCTCCCATGAATTGTTTGATGGTTGACTCTAACTCATAGGTTGACTTGGTTTTGTTTAGATTTTGTGCAATGAGAACTACCGCATTCTTTTTGGCTTTCTCATCTTCCGTCATCCGTCCTCTTTTAGCAAAGACATGGACAAACACCTCACTATCGGCATAGATTTTTTGTTCTTTTAATTTGTTGGCCTACTCCGGTGTTGGTGCTTTCACCCATGCAAAGTCCACCAATTCTTTCTTTATAACCGTTGTTACTTCATAGTCTACCTCTCGTTTAAATCCCTCATTCACAATCTCAAAGAGGACATCAAACCATTTCTTACTTTTGAGTGAGGGACTACTAATTCTTACTGATAGAAGTCTTTGTACAGCTCTGGAATCAAAGGTTTTGCAAACCTTTCCCCTAACAACCAAAGTTTCATCCAATTTGAGGATGAAAGGGCGGATATCTGACAGGAGGGCACATCCATCTACCTCGGGGGTTTTTAGATGTATTTTTACTATACCGCTCCAATTATCCGATTTGTGGAGACACATGATAGCTATAGGTTGAGCCATCCTATCTCCTAGGTCAATTTGCATTTTTGCAAGTCTTTCCTTGACCAATTCCAAGACCATGTCTTTGGAAACAATTGTGTCCCCAATCTCAAAACAAATGGCCACATGGTAGTCGAGGGAAAAACCATGTTCATCCACTTCCACATCACATGGAAGTTGGGTCAGGTTTAGGTGATTCCCTTCTTTTCCATCACCACGATTGTTTGGCCATTGTTTTTGAGCGACATATGGGAATGACAATACTGCATCACAAGCCTCTAGGGCTTCCTCATTACTCATCCCATCTAATTCCATTTCGCTCACACTAAGATGTTCGACTCTAGGACCTTCCTTGATTTCTCCAAACCCATTCAATGCATTAAATCCAAGCCAAAAAGGTGGTCTCGAGCGTTTGACCGAAAGTACCTCAAGATCGTTTGAAGGAGAAGAAGCCACATCCAATTGTGGATGTTTCGTTGGAGATGTTTCCATATCAAAGTTGTTTTCTTTGGTTGAGGAAGAAGTTGCGACTGTTGCGAATTCCATTCTACATAACAAAGAGGATCGTAAAGAGATTTGATTAGGATGTTTGCAACTTCCAATGAACCCACATTCCTTACCATTCCACAAATTAAGTTGTGGGCTGAGTAGGTAAAGAGAAGGTGGTCGGAAGAGTATTTTTTGCAATTGTTTGAAAGTTAAGGAACCATCAAGAGTGATGGCACTCAACTCTCTATTGCACACTGATGAATTAGTACCAAGGTAGTGAGTGCTATGAAAACATAACTTCCTTGGTATCATAGAAATACCATGTGGGTGATAATGTACTTTTGCTAGTCTAGGATTTACACTACCAAGTAACTTCCAATACAAATGACCATTACCATTACATGCAAGCCAAGTTCTATGGGATTTGCTACCATCTGATGTAAAATCAAGCAAGAGGAATGAATTTCTACTACTAGTAATCCATACAAAAAGACACTTTGTAGATACACCATACAATATGGTGGTGTATCTTTCCCCTTGGCACAACTTTATATTGAGTACATGTAACATACAATATTGTGGGTTTACACAATAATCCTCACAATACAACATAACACTAGCAGTACAACAAAACCAACCTTGTGGGTTTCTTGGCAGCTGGTTGACCTCCTTTCTTTGATCCTTGTTCACTCCTTTTGGCACTATTAACTCCAGGGGGGTCGCTTTTCCTTCTAGCATCTTTACTAGCCTCCAAGGGTTCTATTTGTTTCTTACCAAGCTTTCATCATGTAGTCGCCAGTTTGGCTCCTGAACCCAAAATTGGCGAAGGTCAACAGGCTTAAGCTTCTTGCGGGGTGGGGGGAGGTGGCCTCTGTTCCTCTGTGTTTAGGCCCGTCCTTCGAAACGGTCTTGTCCTGCAATCCTGCCTTTGCTCTCCTTGTAGCTTGCCTGACCTTCTACGTTCTTGTCTTTCGTGTCTCCGCCACACAGCTTGGTTTGACAGCAGTCTTCTCTTGTGTGTCACGCTTGATCTTCTACGTTTCGCCCAGTCAGTACTCAACCTCTCGGCTCGGTGTGTGTTTCGCTTCGATGTGTGCTTCGCTTCGGTGTCTGTGTGCTGCGCTACAAGGTCTTTCTCTGTCTGGCTCTGGTATAGTTCTAGTCGAGAAGGAAGGTGTCGGGATCGACCCACTGAGTCACATTCCTGCTATCTCTTCGTGTTGAGGACTGAGTAGTGTCCTCGCCTATGCAGAACGGCCTTCGGCAGATCTTGTCCTTGTTCTTCGTGGCTGCACAATGACAGGAAGATGGATAGCACCGAGAGCTTGCAAACGTATGTAGAGCGTATTGCATGGGAAAGACAAAACAAGCAGTGGTAAAAGGAGTGCACCGTAGATGTGTGGCGTAGAGGCGGTAGATCGGTGCGTGGACTCCACAGCTCGGTGCCTCCACTCTTTTCTGTACTCCCTCGTGCGGTGCCTACTTGCGTCCTGGTTCTCCTCGGATCGGTAACTTCTCTCGTCTCGGCACCGAACTGTTCTCCGCTCGGTGAGTACTCCACGGCTTCGGGTGATGAGCGTTGTAGTGTGAGAGCCACCGTAAGTGTTTCGTCAAACAAAGAGGGGTTTTGGGATCGGTGCTCACGTCTTTTATGATTGTGTGAATTGGTTAGGGTTTCTGCTCCCCTTTGGCTCGGCGCTGGCTGGCTGCGGGAAGGCTTAGGGTTTGTTGATGCAGGATGATTTCGTGGCCAAACGATCCCGCTTCTACGCTGGAGATTGTGCCTTTGATGCGGCGCTAATTTTAGTCCCAGTGTTGGTGCCGTTGGTGTTTTCCCAGGGTTGGCCGCCGGTTGGAGTTGTGTGCGCTTGTACGCCTTGGCGAGGTCTTGGTGTTGGCGTCTCCAGTGGTCGTTCACTTGCTCTTGGACCTGTTTTCTTGCTCATGCCACCCACCGATCTTGCTTTCTCGCCCTCTGATAGTCTTGGTGGCCTTGTGCTGGTGTCTTGGTGGTGTTGATGTTGGCTTGTGTGTACTTGTGCTGTTGAGTATTGTTGATTTTTTTGTTGAGGATTGCTTCTCGAGTTTCTTGTTTGTAGATGATGGCTGCCGACCTTCTCTATGCTTCATGATCTTCTTGTTTGGCGATGATAGCTGCCAAACTTCTCTGTGTTTCAGGGGCTTCTTGTTTGTGGATGTTGGTTGCCGACCTTCTCTGCGCTTTGGGAGCTTGAGTGTTGTTTGGCACTCTTTGGGTGTCTGGTTGGTGAGGCTCGTATGTTGATGTTGTCGTTCTTGTTTCCCTGCCCTCCATGAGCTTGGCTGACGACTCTTGCTTTGAGCTGTTGGTGCTGCCAGACTTCTTGATGTTCTGATTTTGTGCAGGCAAATGCAGGTGTACGCTCCAGGCTCTGTACCCGCCCTTGACGTGCTCCCTTCCACTTGAAGTGGGTATCTTGATAGGTTCTGGGTTTCAGTGGGACTTCTAGATTTGTGCCTGGATCCACCCGTGTGTCTTCTCCGATGCGTTGCTTCTTCTGCAAGGGAGCAGGATATGCTAGATCTGTACATTGGTAATCTAGTGTGTGCGGTAGTGTGCCTGAATGTGGTGACTGGAGTGCTATGGTTTCGAAGTGAGGTGCTGATTAGGTGTATTCTGAGGTGTGTGTGATTGCAGCTATGTGTGTGAGTGTAACTATGTGGGTGAGGGCAGGTAGATCTAAGTGATGTAGTGGTGTCGGAGGTATTTTGTGATTGGATAGATCTAGGTGATGTGGTGGTTTCGGTGTAGTTGTGTAGTAGAGTGCCATTGGTGCGTGAGAGCAATTGAATGCATACTAATAAAACAACATATGCCGCAATATTGAAGTGCAAAGGAAGGTAAGTGATACACTTATCTGATGGTGACGATGGTGGTGTCTGTGCTTGTATGCTCGTAAGTCATTGTTCTTCTGTCTTCATTTCGTTTGTATGTTGTTCCTGGATCAGGACTGCAGTGAGAGGTATAGGTGAGCTTGGGTGTTGATCCGTTCCTCCGTCCAGATCCAGAAGAGTGTTTACTATCTGGTGTATGAAACACAAATCTAGCGTCCAACATAAGGGCCAGCTCTTCTCAGTGCAACCTCACTTAAACTTTGTTCAGAGCTACCACATCATAAGCACAACTCCCGGATCTGTACCTTCGTCCTATCCAACACATTGCATTTCCCAAGAGCACACCCAAGTCCCAGATCTGAGTTGTAAGTGGACATGTAGTAAGGCCAGCTTCACTTACTACCCTCACGCATCAAATCTGAGACTAACTTCTACAAAACAACCCCTCACCAGGAAATACGGAGGGTCTAGCAGCCCATCTCACTCAATTCACCCATAAGCCTTGGCTATTGGAGTCATATAGTCTTTCCCATACTTGTTTTTTCTTCCTAGATCAAACCCATGTTCTACCAAGAAACGAACCATTTGCTTGTCAAATATACTAAAATATATATTGGCAATTTTCAAGCCTTTGGCTTTTAGATAGTTAAATTAAAATTGCGGTACCCATTAAATACCTATAAATAATGGCATACAAGGGACTAACATCAATTGCACTACAATGTTGATAATCTTACCCTGATGTGGTATAAAAATTGACACCAAGAAAACTTGTCAAAGAATATTGGTTATTTTACAATAGGAAGTAAAGATGTTTACTATTTATTTCAAATAATATAAAATTCCAATTTAGTATTCAACTTTCATGATTGCTTTATTATATATTGTTTAAATGATTCCATTAGTGTAGTGTAAAGTATAAGTATAAATGAAAAGACATTTTTATATTCCATCTTTAAGATTTTAAAATTTAGAATAAACTCAAAATGTATTTGATAGCCACTTGAGTTTTCAAAATACAATTTTTATAAATTTACAATGTTTCATTCATTAAATAAAGAATAAAATATATTATAATTTTAAAATATTATTCAAAAAAAGTAAAAAAATTGAGTATCTCTTAATTTAATAGAGCCAAACTATATCTAATAAGCAATAATTGCAAGAGTGTATGTTTTTGGAAGTTGTATACATTTTGCTAAAATATACGTTCTCTTGTATTTCTTAAAATCTTATGTGCATTAACTCAAATATTATAGTATATTTTAACATCATTATCTCATATAATCATGGATTTAGAATTAATCATTTTCCTACGTACAGTAATGAGGTTTCTTTGATATTTTTCTCGTGTGCTAGATCAACATAAAAATGTGATAGCTCTATCTATAAAGGAGTGGTTGATTTTGTTGGAAAGATTTCCATCATCACCATGCATTTTTAAATATAATGAACAAGGGAAATTGTGTTCAACTATGTTTGATGCAACTGAACTTTGTTGGCCAATTGAAGCAGCTGATATTTTGGATTTCGATCAAGGTTCAAGTTACAATACACATTTGCATGCAATGGGACGTCCTAATCAAAACCTTCCAATAAAAGTCTAATCAAAGATCACTAGTAAGTTGGAATAAGATAATTTTAGTTCATAAATGGTAAAAAACAATCACTTCATCCATTGCCAATTACATCTGAAACATCAAAACTTTAGTTCTCAGGTTATATTTTAATAGATAGATTTTAAAATATCCTTTGTTCTTCTTCTTGTTCATTCTCATAAAAGTGCATTATGTACAAGAGTTCTTAATATTTCAAATTGTTGTATTATTTTTTATTTATATTCTTTTTAGAGATTACGTCAAATAAATACGATGCTTTTGAATCTACTAAAGACAAGACTAAATTTAGAAATAAGCTTGTGGAGGGCTGTTACAACCTTCTCAATGTTGTGCATAGGTGCACATTTGATCTATTAGATGCATGCTCAACCTTCATCAGCTCGTGGTCATGAGTCAATGTTGTATGTTGTGTAGATATTCGCCAAATAAATGGTTGTGTGTATTGGATTTTGGAGACAACGCATTCTGATTGGAAGCTCTCTTTGATGTATTCAACCAACGAATTCAATCTAGTTTTAAAGTCATAGGTTAAAGGCCTCTATTTTTCTTGTTAGGTCTTGGTGGGCTTAACTGGTCATCTCTATTCTTAAGAAAGGCGATTTACTAGTATTTTTATAACTAAATAATATTTATAAAAATCTGGAACTATTCATGAAATCTAATGTTTAAGGACCATTGAAGTTATTGTGGACGTTAAAACTTTAAAGTTCTTTTAACTTAAGTTTGAATTTTAGGAATTTTTTTTTGAATTTCAGGAAACATCCAAAACTATCTAGAAATGATGAAACCTTTTCTAATTTTTTTAACGGTGCTAAAATCCTTCATTAGGAGCCACGTGTCCCATGTCCAAGCTTGGTGAAGAAATTACACTAAATGGGCATCCCACATCACATTCACTTATGTTATTTTGTGTATCAATTGCCATCTATAACAATAAAATCATAGAAATATCTTTCATATGATTTGATGATAGAAATCTTACTTATTAAGATATACCATAATATTCAAATTTTTAATGAAATACAAGCAAGTATTGATCTCCAAAGCCACCAAATATCATTTTGAAAATCTTTTCATAATTGTAGCTTTAAAGAATGTTTTCATTTTCACTTAGAGTCTTGTTTTTAAGGAATATTTCAGTTGAATCTTGATTGATGTCTAGTTATTGTTACAAAAGTCTTTGGTATTTTAATCTTGAATACTACCAAATACTCCAATGCATGTTATTGAACGGATTTGTTGTCGGATTCTTCAAACCATTCCGGATGAGAAAGTAAAATTTGACATCACAATTTCAATAAGACTTTTAATTCAAGGTGAAAATTCTACAAAATGTATGAAAATGGATGTAAACGTACCCATTATGTTGTAGAAAAGATACTCTTGTAATGGTTGTGTGACATTTAGACCATCTTTATATGAAAATTGTCTTGTAAACACATTTTATACTTTAATTGGATACTACATTGTAACTTGATGGTATAAATTACCAAAATGGGTCTAAATCAATATGCTTAAAGTGCAAGTGATATCCATGATAATGTGATCAAAGCTTCTGAAACAAATAGCAAATGATAATACATAGAAGTATTCGCATGGATTTTCAAAATTAACTTGCTTTTATTGAAAAACCATCACAAAAAAGAATATGAGGTATAACAAATAAAGCTTGAACCTAAACTACAAGTAAGTTTGTTAGTTTTGCATTCATCACATGCATTCATTACATGTGCTTATTTGATAACTATTTGCTCTACTTATATCTTAATTCAACCTACCTCATATTGACATGATATATTTGTTGATGGAAAGAAACCACATTCTTAGTAAACAACCTTTTGAGATGGTCAAATGTGAAACCTACCAAGTCGTCAAACACTTAATCAAATACTTGGTTATACCCTTTACTTATTCCCTAACTTGACAAATACCCTACCAATGACTTGGTCAGCCAAACACTCAACTTGTTACATACCCAGACACACAATACACGAGTCTACTGATTCCCCAATTAGACAATGTCCAATCAACGTAAAGACTATGCACAGTACATGATTGCCGTACTCTTCTTCTCCTTCTCCCATTTCTCTTCTCTCCTTCCCCCAATGTCTTTCACCTTCTCCCATTGTCTTTTGTCATTCATACTTGCTCTACTCTTGTTTCCTTGCCTTCTGCCTCCCCCTCATGTGATTTGTGTCTATCAAGCTTTCCTTTGCAAGTTTCTACACGTGAATTTGGTCACACTTCTATGTTCTTCATTCAGAGATCCCATAGACGTTGAAGCTTGACAGATACAAGTCAAGCTCCACCAAGTATGGAGGTTATGAATAGTGGTCAAGCTTCAATGTCAAAGGCATCTCTACATGAAGAACTACCGCTCTCTCTGCCTTCCAATGGCACTCCCGTTGCTAAGGTACAGTCGAAACCTCTACTTCTTTAGCACATGATGATTTTCAAAGCTATCTTAACCCATTAACGCCGGACAAGCTATGGCCTGACCACCATCTACAAGAGCAATAGATTCATCTACACCACTCATACACTAATGGTCGTGCCATAGCCAATCCAGCATTAAAGGGTTAAGATGAAATTGGCTAGTGAGGGTTTGCAAAGAAATTTATCCGATTGCACTTTGGACTTCCATGTCTTTTGTTGTTGGCGG
Organism: Bryoerythrophyllum caledonicum; assembly: GCA_963971425.1. Classification (NCBI taxonomy): domain Eukaryota; kingdom Viridiplantae; phylum Streptophyta; class Bryopsida; order Pottiales; family Pottiaceae; genus Bryoerythrophyllum; species Bryoerythrophyllum caledonicum. Next base: position 26,155,957 of record OZ020519.1, on the reverse strand, counting down.
ATCTTGGGAGGATGGTACTACATTCTTCATTTGCAATATCTGATTTGAAATGTAGCTTGTTTTGACATACCTAGGAAGTGTCAATCTTATAGTAGATTCATCTACAACACTCATAGAATGATGGTCGCGCCATAGCCAATCTAGTGTTGAAGGGTTAAGATGAAATTGGCTTGTGCGGGTTTGCAAAGAAATTTATCCGTTTGCACTTTGGATTTCCATATCTTTTGTTGTTGGCGGATCTTGGGAGGATGGTACTACATTCTTCATTTGCATTCTCTGATTTGAAATGTAGCTTGTTTTGACATACCTAGGAAGTGTCAATCTTATATATGATTGGCGGTTTAGTTTGCACAGAGGACAGCAGACCCTTCAGAGGTGAATCCAGCTTGTCCTCAACATGTTGAACAGCAGTTGTATGTATATTAAATTTCAGTTCATTGTCCCTCTTGCTCTACTTCCATGTCTTACATGGTTTTCCATCTCTAAACTGAATCCCTTGCTGGTGATATCTTAGATGATCTTCCAGTGACATGCAACATTCATATCTGTCAGCTACATTACAATTATGGTGATGTTTTGGGACTCATCAGACGGTACAGCTGCGCGCGGGAGAGCTTGAATCATCTGAGAATCATCGGCTGCGGTCGGCAAAACGCTCCAGACGAAGTGAATAATTCCATCACGTCGGTGCATGCCATCACGTTCACATAGAGTTAATGATTTGTGGACGTGAGCACCCTGTGAGTGTGACTATGTCGAGGAGCGGTGGTTTCTCAACATATCAATCAGCTGCTGATAATTTACATCGAAAAGGTCGGCTGTAGTAGCGTAGTTTGTCTTTGTGCGGTGGACCATTCCTTACCGTGTCATGCTTTTACAGGTGCTGGCAATGATTGGAGATCAATTGGACTTCGGCGACACTGTTTGTGGTGCTGTATTGAGCGTTCGCTTCGGAGAGGACATTCTGAGTGTTTGGAACCGAAATGCTGCTGACAAACAGGTATACATTCTGAGAACTCGAAGATGGTGGGCTCCTAGGTTATGCACTCCTTTTCACCTACACAAGCAGCACGTCCTTTGACTGCCATGATTATCATAGTAAACTCTTGATTATTTTGGGAGTGTCTTCGTCGAGGAGGGGTTGATCCGGCTTCTTTTCAGACAACTGGTAACTGTACGATTGCTACTATGTGCAGGCGGTTATGGCTCTTCGTGATTCAATCAAACGGCACCTTCACCTTCCTGTGGGCTACATGATGGAGTACAAGCCGCACGATGCATCATTGCGCGACAATTCGTCGTTCAGAAATACTTGGTTGAGGGGCTAGTTTCAACGGTCCAACCAGCTCAGGTACTTGATTGTACTGATACCAAAACCTCTTCTTCCAACGTGGGCCACGTCAAGCAGCAGTGAGTATCCATCAGTGATTAAGAGGAGAGAAGCACCGAAGCAGCATTAGTCTGGGGCTTGTAAAATTGAGAAGAAGTGGATGTTACGCATACATGTGGCTGGTGAATTTCGACGATCTTAGAAGATAACATTGGGTCTATCAAGTTTCATGTAACTTATCATTCGCCATTTGGTAAAGCACAGCCTGTTCAGAATGAAGTTTGCTTGCAATACATTTATTGCAAGCAATTTATGTCATTTTCTCCTAGAGAACCAATTCTCTCTTGGGGGACGTTTTCCTCTGAGTTTATGAATTAAGCAGAGGCTTCAAGAGAAGATACTCTTTCTCACATTGGACTTGTAGAGAATCCTCTACATCACTTTCATTTTTTATCTCATTTTTAGTGTACTGTAGTCGAAATGGACTGGAAATACCACAAAGCAACGAATGTCCTCCACCTTCGAAGATCATCCAAAAGCCATTCTGTCCTGAGATACCAACCCAAGGCGAGGGAGCACCTGTTATGTCTGTAAGAAGACACCCATGCAGAGCGGTTGAATTCTCTTTTTCCCATAATTTTTTTCACTATTTTATATGTGAAAGTGTTTCCCTTTCTCATTCTCAAGTGAGTTTCGGAATCAGAGATTGTGGGTTTTTTGTAGAGAGCACAATTTGTAGGATTTAGGGTTTAGGGGTTGTGGTTTGTACAACTGTCGAAGGATTGTCTGCAAATTTTTTTTGTTGGAGCAGGAGAGCAATCGTGAGATTATCGCCGCAAAACGAGAAGTTGGAGGTGGTTTGAAGGTTTTGATTGAAGATGGCGAGCCGCGAGGCGATGGAGGAGGAGTCGAAGGCGACGTCGTCTTTGTATCGCGCGCCCACTTTGCGGCCCGGCATTGGCGCCCCGCGCTGCCCACGCTGCTCTGCGCCCCTGTCCAAAGACCTCGTGAGACTCTCCTGCTCACCACATGCTAATTTTCGTGAGAAAACATGAGCAGATTCTGTTGCAAGGATGTTTCGTTCTCAAACCTAAGCACATCATTGCAGGAAGCGAGTGGGTGGACCATCGCGCCTTTCATGCGAGAAAGCTTCGCCATGGTACGTTGTTGAATTCGAGAATGTTTTGATGGAGTTGATCGTTGTTATTGTTTAGAAGTTTGTGAGTTCTCTGTTGCTAAAAAATAATCAGGTTTGTTGATTGCATTTGTTTGCAGGTTGGAACCGCGGCAGGAGGCAGTGTCTCCAGCTTTTATGCGTTTAACGCAGGTGATGCTTCTCTCTTTAATCAAGAGTTGTGAGTTCTGTTGTTCACTTCCAGGTGTAGTAGAAGCTACCGTCATCCAACAAATAAGCTATGATTCTGGATCGTCCATCCTGTACATTTCTGCGTAGACTTTTCCACGTCTAGAATATTAGTTATTTGTAATGATACCAAGCCGTAATTTGTATGATCTGTAAGTAACCTGTAAGTAATTTGTATGTGATTTGTATGCTGCAGTGATGCCACATGTGAAGACGAGGGTTGGCGGACCAATCTGGTGGCAGTTCGTTGTAGGGGTATGAATCTTCCATCGTTATTCCGGACAAGGTTTGATGAAAAGAAGTTGATAAGAAGTGAAGTCTTGACTGAATTGTTTTGGTGTCATGACTGAAGGATTGTGTGTTGTTTTGCAGCTGCCACCAGTACTTTTGTTTTCTGTTGGCTGTGCTGGTCTTGCCGGTATGCAAACTTCTAATTTATATCTGTCGGTTTACTGCTGTTTGTTGTTTGTTGATGCTCCAATTTGCACAGCAGATCAATTGTCAATCAACAGGTTAGAGTTAAGTCACTGAAAGGGACCTCTTAAGACCACTCTTTCCTCACTCTATAGCTATTAGAAGACCTTAGTGGTCTCTCAACTAGAGCCCTTCAATGGAAGAGCTTGGTGGTCTCCAAACTTAAGGTTGACGTAGTTTTAGCCGCCTTAGCAGATCACAGCTATCCAGGGTTGATTTTAATGAGAAAAGAGGTCAAGACGCTTTGTTTCTAGAGAAATAAACTCTATTGTGTCGTATTACAGGTGGTTCGTTGCCTGCACTTGCTCAATTGGCGGTTTCCACTTACCACACCGCCAGTGCATCCTCGCATTCGGCCATCTCCGGGATCACCATGAGAGTGGAAGAAAGAGGGACAAACTCTCTGGTCAGCTCTCCGACACCTTCTCAGAAGAGCTGATTTCAGCTTCGTGTGTAGAGCCTAGGAAATCAAGAGCCTCTCCTTTCCATCACAAGCCAAGAAATGCATATTGAGGTAATGATCTTCGTGTTAGTGATGTTATTATCTGTGGTGTCTTCAGTAAAGTAGTCAGCTGTGTACAGGCCAGTTTTCGCATCAATTCATGCTCTTCTGCTCTTTTTCTGTATGATACACCATCTTTTTCCTACTTCACTGAGTGAGTCATCTTTTTCTATTTTTTCTGTATGATACTTAGTGAAGCAGCATGACCATCTCTTTTTTCTTTTTAATTTTTTAGTGAGGAGAAGATCAAACCTTTCAATTGCGATGGTGTGTGGTTTTCTGTACCTTTTAATAGCAGTAACTGCTCTGGTTCCAGTTTAGTATCAGTAACTTTTGAGTAGCTTGCCTTTTCCTTAGCGATTGCTTTCTCTCCACTGCCTCAACAAGTACTCAGTCAAGTTGTGGTTCATCTTTGGTTGATCAGCTGAAGTCAACCAATCTTTTGATGATGTTGTGGTCAGATCCTGGGTAGAATAATAGTCAAGGTGACTAACTTAGGAAGTAAGAAGTTAGACACAGGTGTGCATTTACATGGCACCACAAAAGGTCCCACACAGAAATAGTTTCGACCTCAGATGTGCTCCACTCCAATCATAAGATAAGACAAAGTGGCTGAGTTTCCACATGAATTAATTATTATCACCGGCTCGATGACTTTAAACCATTTTGAACTAAGCAGGCATCATTTTGAGGATATGCTGCGGATCTAGAATATGGTGATATGATACAAAGGTGACAAGATAGAGGTCAAAGTGTAATCCCAAACCTGATCGCAAGTGCAATTAAAGCTTTAATTACTGAGAGAAATCCTGAGCTTGATGCTTGCAATCCATGGGGACGCTTGAGGGAGACAGCGGCAACGGGGAGACAAATCCTCCGACATGGACATCCGAGGATCATATTCAGTCATCGACATCCACAGAATGCTCAGTCACGCACTTCTGCACGACCAAGCAAGCGAGGGGAAAGGTCAGAGCGGATGGAAAACCACGACAAGACACAAACAAGTGGACAGCACAAGCAAAGGAATGAGGCGACACTACACACTTGCACCAAGCCATGGGAGAGGTGAGAGAGGTGAGAGACACAACCTCGACAGGAAACAGGTGTCATCAGAAAGCTCAGTAACACAACCAAGCCATGGCAAAGAGTCAGGTGAGAAGACACTCGACACAAAACGAGAGCCAACTCGTCGCAGCGAACGCAAAGAAGCAAGCAGACGCCGCAGCCAATCCACAGAAACACAACCAATCCATCAGAGAAAGAGAAGAAACCTGACCTTCACCGTTCGCAGGAAAGACGCTCTTGACGGGAAACAAGTGCCAGCTCATGTCATTGAAGGCGCTCAAGCAGGGAAACCCCGCGGCGTCGACAGCGTGCTCAGCTACGAACTTCTGCATGGCCAACAGACACTCGGGGCGAGCGGGCTTGGGCTTCAAGTTCATGGACCAGCTCTCCTGGTAGCGGCGGAAGCTGTTGCCCAGGATGCACAGCCACGCGAGCCGCCACGGTTCCGAATTCTCCTGCAAGAGGCGGTTGTACAACGACGCGCCGCAGTGCGGCATGTAGAACAGCGTGGGCGCGTGCGAGGCGAGCGCCTCGCGCTCCATCGGCACGCATCCGAGGGAGCGCAGGAACTCTCGCTCCATCGGGGAGAGCACCGGGTCGTAGACGGAGACGGAGGAGAACGAGAAGTCTTCCTTGAGGAGGAGGGCGAGGGACATCTGCGAGCGCGCGACCTCGCTGTCGCGCAGGCTGCCCACGCCGAGGACCACGAGGTCGACGGAGGAGGATGAGTCTGAGTCTTCGTCCGCAAGCGAGGCGAGAAACTCGTGCATCACGGCTTGGTCGTAGGATTTGTTCTCCAGCAGCGACTCCAGGATGCGGAGGCGCCGCATTTGCGCGGTGAGCGCGCTGTAGAACGCGGACTGCTGCACGCGCGCCTTGGAGCGCTGCAGCTTCTGCCGCAGCGTCTCCTCGTCCTCCGCGTCCCGGAGCGCGCTCGCGGCGTGATGGCCCGCGCAGCAGCTGGAGGCTGCAACGCTCCGTGGGCGCCCGGGTTTCGCTTTGCGAGTGCGCACCACCCGCCACTCGCCGTCTCCTTCATCTACACCTCTTGGTATGGCGTCCATCGTCAGAGGACTGCTCTCAAAGACCTGGAGGATTCATTTGGGGAGGCGGAACCCTAATCTGCACCTGGAAGAGCTTCAAGCGCGCGGCTTCATCGCGACGATTCTATCACGAGCAGCAGACACCTTCACGAGCAAGAAAGACCTTTCAGTTGCAACCTCAAACTCTTTCACTTGCAACAGAACATCTTCAACGGCGACAAAACACTTCCACTTCCGAAAAAACACACCTCCACTTGCAACAAACATCTTCACTTGCAACCTCAGACCTTAACTTCAAACACCTTCACTGGCAACCTCAAACCCTAAGTCCAAACGTCTTCACTTGCAAGCTCAGACCTTCACTCCAAACACCTTCACTTGCAACCTCAAACCCTAACTCCAGACATCTTCACTTGCAAGGTCGGGCCTTAACTTCAAACACCTTCACTGGAAACCTCAAACCCTAACTCCAAACACCTTCACTTGCAACCTCAAACCCAAACATCCTCACTTGCAATGTTACCTCTATTTATGTTATAATTTGATAAATGTTATGAAAATTTTTGTTCCCTGCAAATTTACACTAGTAAATGTTATATGTTAAGTGTTACAACATTTTTTGCTCCCTCAATTGATAATTTCACCTCAATAAGTGTTAAAGTTGGTAAAATTAGAGAAATTATGGGGTAGTAGATAGGAGCAAGGGGAGTAAAATATAGTGTAGGGCAATAAGTCTAATCGGGTGAAACACATTTTAGGATTTAGGGCGATTGTTTTGGATGAAAATTGTCATGATATATGAAAAATGTTGGATGATAATTGGGTGAAAAAATTAGTTGAAAACTTGATAGGTGTTATTTTCGATATGTGTTATGTTTTTATCTGCTCCTGACCACTATCATTCAAAGAGGCCCAACTGTACTAACACACGGAACTGTTGTCTCCACCGAGGCAAGGTAACAACTTTCTTTCTTTAACCATCCCTGATCCTCCATCCCCATATCCCTGTTGCCAAACCCCCATCTCATCCCCAACCCCCCATCCGCAACCTCCGATCCCTTCTACTCCAGACACTCGTAGCCCATAACTAAAGAGATTTGTGAGCCCGCATGTCACCCCAAATCTTAGGGTCTTATGTTAGTAACGGGGACCACATGCACATGGTGCTTGGCTTTAAAAAGTTGTGGGGAACCACAAACTTCTTTATTTCATGAAGATGAATGTCATGGAGGGTGGTCGGCCGCATGTATGCCTCTTTTTCTGGCTTTCTTAATTACAAGGGTCCATAAGTATTTTTGGAAAAAAAATTGGGTGAAATTTGGGCATGCAGCCACAAATTAACCTCCAAGGCCCTACCTTGGTCTAAATAGGGCCCTCCTCCAACGTAAATATAGGGGTCAGGTTTTGTGTACACCCCCCTTTCTATACCATCCATCTACATAGTTAAAATAGATCCGAGAACCACCATTCTACTTCTTGGGAACTTGGGGTACTACGAGAAGCTTTAGCTTGCATGGAGTAGGGCTCAAGAGCATTGATTGCCATTCATCTCATTGATATAGAAAAATGGAATATGAGATTTTTGGAAGTCTATTCTCATGCATACAAAAATTTCATCATGTATAGCACCATTGTCTTATCAGTTTTTCTCTTTGAAAAGCACTTTCAAGAAAACTCTAATCTTAGGGAAAAAAAATCCAATACACCAAATATTAATCCTTTAAGGATACGATGCCGATAGGTGGTCACTTTTGGAGTAATTTGCAAATTGGTGGACCAATACTTCATCTCTGTTTGATCTGCGGCCTGAATTAAGTTCCTTGGATCCCTACGTTTCCAATGAATGCGGTGAGGATGTGCGCCGAAGTCTGACAGGTGAGCTATAGTGATGTTTGTAGCGACAAGTTGCGATGAAATGTACACACTTTGTAGATGATGTAGTGATTAGTTGTGATGAAATATACCCACTCGTGGCATCTTCCAGGCATGGTCGGAGGAATTAGAGTTTTCCTGAAAGTCTGAGTTTTAAAGGGTGGTTGCCTTGTGTCAGCCAAAAAGACCCGGTGCAGCATCTTTGGAGGACCTTGTGTCTTTCTCTATTCACCAAAGCAGGGTGAGGTTTAAATACGGCAATATTTGCAGGATGAAAGTTCTCACCCTCCATATTTTATGGGCCACGCGCATGGTGCAAGCCAATGTAACCAAATTAGTAATTTGGAGTCACCAATGCCACCTTGCATCTATGTTTGGACGGTGAGTGTGCCTAGATGATTAACCTTGTAGCATGTTGGTTGGTTGACAAAGGACCATAATTTATGGAATAAACCCCAAAGTTAGCCAAACCACCATGTTTCTAAAAAACAAATGGACTTTCAGGTATACAACCCAATTCAGCGTTTTGGGGTGACAATCAGGGTTCAAACCCTGAGTACTTTCAGGAAAACTCTATTATCCTTAAAGGGTTGAACAGAGGATTAACATAGCCTTTCCTCATGAAACAGAAAATAATGTCATGATGTCAGAGTGTTCAAAGCATGAGAAAAGTGAGTACAAAATGTGTATGGTTCTCCTAAACCCTAAATCTTAGATTAGCATAGCACTAATGGAGCATGTTTTAATGAAATTAAAAAAATTAAAGTCATAATGTCACGGTGTTTAAGGCAGAAGAGAAGTGAATACATCATGTGTATGGTACTCCTAAACTTCTAAAGCCTAGTAAAACAAAGCATTAACAGAGCCTTTCCTCATAAAATAAAAAATAAAGTCATGGTGTCACGGTGTTCAGGGCATGAAAAAAGTGAATACATCATGTGTGCTGTACCCCTAAACCCTAAAACCTTAGAGCACCTCCATTTGTCCGCAACCCCGGCGGATGGCATGGGTTCTTCAGTGGGTCGCAGACAAGGTTGGAAGGGGCTCTGGGTGGGCCTTTGGGCCAACTTCGGTCCACTTTGATGTCGATAGCGCTACTAGCCAGCATTGGCCAACATTGGTCAACCGATCATCTCTAATTGGTTGGGTTTCCAAGCCGGCCTCAAGCAATTGTTGTCAATGACGACAAGACATTTGGAGTTTGCTTTGTAGGTTCGCAGCTATGTAGGTCGGTCTGTGGTGCGGCTTGCTGCGGTGAGAGCTCTCAACGTACTACAATTATCCTAGCCCTGGTCTCCCCTCTGTGACCAAGGGCGGGTCCGGGTGGGGATGCTCCAAGGGAGATGAAGAAGAGGCGGAGAGGGGGGAGAAGAGGGTGCGCAAAGTAGATATCTTTGGGTCTCCGCCACGTGAAGTGGCAACGCTAATTGGTGAAATTAGGAAGGTCAAGCGCTTACTTTAAGTCACTCATTTGGCGGTGTAAGATCACAATATGGTGCTAAATAATATTAAGCATGTCCTACAATTATTGAATTCTAAAATTAAAAAATGACATCCTTTCATAAGAGACATAGGGTAGAACAAAGTGGCTCATAGGATAAAGAATGGACAAAAAGGCACATGGATCCTACATAGTGTCACTCATAGATCCCACGTCAATACACTCTAAAGTTTATAATCATTATATACTTCATCCAATTTCATTTTATTTTAATTTCATTCTCCTTAACATCTTAACCCCTAAATTTCCAAGAGTTCCCTTGAGGGACTCTAAAGGTTTGGGTAGATTCCTATGGTGTCAACTTATAACATTCTTCTTTGAAAATTTTACCGTAGATGGACATTACCAAAAGCTTCATGTGAGTACAATATTTTTTTGAAATCCAACATGTAGTGAAAAAGTTATTCCATCTCAAAGAAAAATGTCCCAAGACCGGGCAAGTTGGACAAACTCCAAATTTTTTTGTCAGGACATTCTATCAAATATGAGATTTTCAATACTAGCAAGTAATACTATTTCCTTCCATCTTGTCACCAAAAAAATTCTTGTCACTCGTTGAAAATAGCATATTAACCCAAGTCAAACATTTTCTCACATTCTCAAGCAAGGTACCCAAAAAAACTTCTTTTTTTTCACATAAAACTTAGAGACCATTACATCAATTTTTTAAATTTTTTCTACAACAAGATGTGGTGTAAACCCGCTCATTGACCATTTGGATTCTCATTCTAAATCACATGTAGTCCACAAAAAAAAAAATCAAAATTGGGTGTCAACGCTACCCCATTAACACCCACCCAACTAAACGAAACACCCAACACTTTGAAAATTCATAAGTAATTCACATCTCATCAGAAAAATATGAAATCACTTGGGTTGAAACTGCAATTCTATTGGCTATCACTGAAAAATGAAAGTAAAATTCTTTCTTCCCTCCATGTATGCAAGTTTCTCGGTTATTGGGGGGGTACCTTACCACAAGCTTTGAATGGGGGACATGCGCTTCAAGTAGCGGACGTGCGTACGCGAGACTTGCAATTCGTCTTCGAGAGGAACAAGCCAAGCGAAGAAACGAGGGCGAGGTTGAGGTTTAGGGTTTAGGGTTTAGCGATGGCGAGGAACGACTGCCTGACGCGCGTGGTGGCGGGCGTGGGAGTGGGCGGAGCAGTCGGGGGCGCTCTGGGCGCGGTCTATGGCACCTACGAAGCGTTCCGCTACAAGATCCCGGGCATGCTCAAGGTCCGCCATGTTGGCCAGACCACGCTGGGGAGCGCCGCCGTGTTCGGCTTGTTCTTGGGAGCCGGGAGTTTGATACAGTGCGGGAAGAATTACTAGAACAATCAGTGATTACGGTGAGAAAAACACCATCTGCTCATGTGTGGCGGATTGATGATGAAATTGTTGAACCTCCGCTTCCGGGAAATGGATGGTGTCTACTTCATATGTTAGCGTGGGCTTACAATTATCTCTCAATCGAGTGTTCGTTTCACATGGTGGCGTGTTTGAGGGGGATCGCTTTTAGGGTGTTCACGATACTTAGGGTATGTTTTGAGGTGCGTTCTCTGGGAGTAGGATTCGTTTTGTTTTTTTCATGTTTTGGCTCTTGTCTGTGTTTCTGTCCATATTGATTGATTTTTGGCTGATAGAGAGCGCCCTGTAGAGGCTTTTCATTATGCTTCAAATCGTTCAGGTGTAGTTCGTTTAGTTGTATGCTCTTCGTGATGCCCAGGATAAGAAATTTTTAATTTGACTGTTGTAGTTAAATAGATCGTCTTAATCTTGCAGAACCTAAACCCTAGCAATTTCTTGAATGATTCGTGGTTAACAGGATTGTCACTTAACAGGCACCATGGGGAATGTTCATCAGGAAAATTGATTGATGCTAGGTTTATCAAGTTGCTGTATGAAAACTAGACTAAGTTTTACACAAGCTCATGAACTATCATATTGATATTTTCCTTTTCATTATATGAAGTGACGTAACCAACAAAGTTTATCTGTTCACTAGTGAAGTGTTTGCCTGATGAAGTTGGGGATTCAGGACTTCTTGAAGGTTAATCAGTACTTAAATGTGGAATGTTCGTCAGGAGAAAAAAAGATGAATATTGATGCAGAAACTAAACTTGTACATATGTACACTATGGTTCTTCAATTTGTGCAAAGCTTGTGCACATACTGGTTCAGTTTCTGTACAACAACTCCGTATGCATAGGTTCTTATCCTTTTCATCATGTGAAGTAACATAACTAACATTACGTCTAGGCTTGAGGTTTATCTGTTCAATGGTGAAACATTTTTCTGATGGAAGTTGGGGAAGGTGGTTGTATCAAAGGCTCCAACGTTGAAGTTTTGGAGTATTTTAGTTGAGCCCTAAACTTTAAACCCTAAATCCTCATAGTCACCTTTTTTTTTCCTGGATTTTGTGGTGGGAGCAGCTTGGAATATGCGAACTGCAAGTGATAGGAGCACACTCTTGCGGAATTTGTGAGTGGTTTTCATACCTTTTTCATCATAGATGTAGAATAAGGTGCCCTGGTGCAGCTACACAAGAGTGCCTTCTTAGAATATAAAAATGATTGGAATTTGCATCTCGAAAGTTTCACACTTTACCTTGTAAGGCCGATGAGTTTTTTTAGCCATGGTTTTATAAGAGGTTTAGTGTGTTATTTGAAACTCACCCATTTTGTGGCTTAGTTGTTTCAGCTTATGATTGGAGTGGAGGATAATATTTTCGTGTGGAACCAATAGTGGTCTCTAAGTGATGCACTTCTGTCTAATTCCTTTGTTCTTTATCTAGCTATCTTCTACTTGATTATGGATTACAACATCACCAAAATGAGGCTGCAATAGGTTATCCCCATGCTCACAACATTCACCCCTAAAGGACCAGAGTCTCCTTGGGGGGATTTCTGATTTTGGGCAGGTTCCTAAAATTCGAAAAAAAAACCTTTTTCTCTGAATTTTTTTATTCTAGATTGCCTTTGATAAGAGCTTCGTGGACATATTTTTATTTTATTTTTTGGATTTGTGGTTTGAAAGTTAGTACCACTTAAAGCCAAAAGTGGGGACTCCGGGCACCTCCAAAATTTTTGACAAAAGTTTCTATTGACATTGAGATTTTTCACATGTATACAAAATATTTCCTTTTTCAGAAATTTTCAAAAAAAACTTCTTGTCTTTAGCGTAAAAAGGCATTTTATTCCAAGTCAAACATTTTCACACATTGTCGGGCAACGGGGGAAAAAAACTTCATCTTTTCTACATAAAATCTAAAGATCTTCATATTTTTCACTTTTTATTTCCTCAACAACAATGTGTGGTGAAAACCTTCTAATTAACCGTTTGGATTATCATTTGAATACATATGTAGTTCACAAAAAAATAAAACGTGAAATGGCAATTTTTGAACCTCTATTCCTTGCACACTTGTTTTGAATATGCTACATCCCTTTTTTACCTCTAAAAATTGGTGTGTTTGGCAATAACATCATGCTTAAGACAATGGTAAAGGATTTAGACCTTGTACAATGCAAAAATTTGATACAAAGTGAAGTCAAAGTCTGCTGATCTACTCAATGCACGGAAGGAAATGAACCATTGTTTTGACTTTAAACACTAAAATCTATCAATCCGTGCGGTGGATTGCAACCAAAATTGTACGGCATGTTTATATAGAAGTCTATTTAAAGATCTTATGGTTGAAAATCCGAAATTCACTTTAAAATGTGATTTTCATGTCTCTTTTTGGCAGTGGCAATTTTGGACTGGTTTTAGAGCGAAAGTGGTCGTGGTCCTTCAGGGGTTAATTGATGAAATGCAAATCAATGCCCTTTAGCATCAACATCAACATTAGAAGTGTCATCCATTTGGCAACATTTGGCACACTTGTCGTATTTTTCATTTGTGTTTCCATGCCTTCAATTGTTTTAGGCTTTGAATTTAATGTTTCAAAAGTCATCTCAAAAAGGAAGTGTTAAATGCTCTTGGTTTCATGGAGAATTAAACTCTCAATATGAAAGTTAACTTACTAAGCCTTTGCCAATTAATCTTCTTTATGGTGAATGTGAAAATCCTTGTGGAAAAGTATCTTTATATTTGTGATGGATGAATTTCTCGTGGTGTAGGGTTTAGGTGAACCTAACTCTACAAGCTTGTAGCAAATCAATTTGGAGTTGCCCGAATACCCCAATTTTGCACTTAGAGTAGCATAATTTGTTTACTAAAGTCTTGGTTGAAAAAGACTTATATTCCCTTAAAGACACATCTTCACAAAAAAAATTTAGAAAATCATGATAAAAATCAAGACAATGGAAAACGTCCCTCCAGGGGCAATGGTCTTTTAGAGATTAATGTGTATGGCAAGAGTCCTGTGGGTGAGGGCCTCATGAGATGGGAGGTGTCCTCAGGAGGAGGGCAAGGATGGAGCCCAACCCAACAAAGAAGGCACCTTCCTTTCTCGTGAGGCCCATACCCGTGAGCCTCTTACCCCGTAACCCATTTTTTTTTGTTTCGGTCCAATGCCTAGCAGATGCCTTTCTCTGCCCAATTGTGCCCGCCTCTGTCTTAGTGTGTTGGACTGTCCAACCCTAACTTGTGTGTAGCCGCTACTTGTACTACTAAAATAAAACCATGCACTGCAATAAAATTGTGTTTATTGCATTGTTTTCAAGTATTTTGTTGTACTATTTCAGTATGTGGTATTATTGTGTAGTATGCAATATATACCACAATAATGTATAGGCACCGTACTATATACCGATTGTACTGAATTAAGAAAAAAATCCAAAGTGTCGTTACAATGAATTTTTTTACAAAGCCCAAAAAAACTATCTATAGAGTCCAAAAAGGGACTACTTGTAGAGTCCAAAAGGGACTATTTAAAAACTATTTACTCATCAACTGATTGATTTGCACATTTCTAAGCAAAAGCAACATACCACGTTATTTTCCGATGGTAACAATGAACTTTAACTCTGCCGTCAGGGTAAAGAGTAAGTAGTCGCATGTCTTCAGCGATTTGACAAGACATCCCCACGCTCGGACTTACCGGGTGGAGGACGAGGTGGTGGGGCCAAAACCTGGCCCTTATTTTGTTTTTGAATGGGGCCCTAAATTTAGCTTAAGGGTGACCATTACTCTAAATCGTGGCCGTAGGCCCCAATTTTGTAAAAAAAAAAAGCCAAGAAAAGCCTCCGACCCCCCCAAAATGGGAGGGCCAGAAAAATGAGCCCATGCAATTAAGATGGGGGCCCACCTTGGGTAAGTCCGAGCTTGGGGATATCCTGTCCACGCCTGTCTTCAGGCTATTGCGGTAGTAGAAGCTCCCTAGCCATGGTAAAAGTTGCAGCTGACTTTCGGTTGGCCTTGCATGTATACTATGCCCATAACTATGATGCTTTCTTTCGGACCGACAAGTGTGAAGACTTTCATGTGAAAGTGGTCAATTCTGTAGGGCTTCCAGAACTTGGCCACAAAATCCTACACATACCACAAAGCACGTAAGAGAAAATTAACTGTTAAACCAACAAACTCTGCAAAAAGATGAACAATCCTTACCAGTTTAGCCCCATCATAGGTTGATGTGTGCGTCTTCCGCACAATCGTCTTGAAGAAGTTGCTCTTATGTTCCTCGCCATCTTCCTCTCCATTTGAAGAATCATCGCTGATAAGTATTGCTATGTTTGTAGGCAGTGATACGAGAGATCACTGCGGAATACATGTATGAGGAGGATTTGTTGATGAACAAGATGAGGATGAATTGTCGTACTTCATTACAATTGCTCAATGGCTTTTGTTGGCACATGAGGTGGCGTTGGTACAAGAAGCTCGGTATGATGTTGGTGGAGCCGAGTGCCATAGGACTCTTATGCACATAATTCTTAAATACTGGCAGCTTAGCTTAGTTCCTCAATGTACATAATTTTTTTATGTTAATAGTGCTTAGTGACGTGATGTAGCATACACATGTTTGTTTTTAGTAGATTTTGAATAGAGCTATAGTAGGCAAGTGTAGAAATACAGTGTACAGTGCCCTCTAGTAAGTAAGGTAACCCTTGTGAAATTCTGCATGGGGATGTTTAGACAGTGCACCTCCTATCTTTAATTAGCAAGGTGATCTGGAGAAGATATTGTGGATTAAGGAAGCTAACATGCTGAAGAATGTCACAATGATTCACTTGCTGAAAAAAAAATCAACTATATGAAATACATTAATAAATTTAGCGATTGACATCTCTTGCAATACATGGAGCCCTGAGAAGAAATTGTGTATTTTAATGAGCTTTGTGAGTATGAATTCATTGATTTCTTGTTGCAATGTGATGAAGTTGACTAGCTGCCTTGATTTTGAGCTTGAAATTGTTGCACATGCCTGGAAAATTTTGTTGCAAAACTTCATTTTGGTGCTTCAATTAGTTGTGAAGAAAGTTCCTCACTGAGTTTGAGTTGTGCACTGATTCAACACAACACTATGGCAGGACACTTTCTTGACATTTGAGAGCAATGGAGTATTGTAGGAATGAGTAAGGCTGGATCGTCTTTGAGCGAGATTTCACGTCGTGTTGGAAGACCGAAGAAGACTATTTCGTTAGTTCTGAAGAGATATCGCGAGAGGGGCTCAGTACAAATTGGACAGAGGTCCGGACGGCCTCAAAAGTTGCAAGCTCGTGATCGAAGGCATCTCAAGTATGAGCTTCAGAAGAGTTGTCGTGTGCATCTTTCAGAACTTGCTTATAGTTTGCCAATTCCTGTGTGCCAAACTACGGTACGGAAAGCATTGCATGAGCTTGGACTTCGTAGTCGAATTGCAGTCAAGAAGCCTTATTTGAACCAAAGACACAAGGAGCAGAGGTTGTGCTTTGCAAAAGCTCACAAGGATTGGACAATTCGAGAGTGGAGCTCAATTATTTGGAGTGATGAGGCATCGTTTGAAATAGGTAAGAATTCACGTCAAATCCGAGTATGGCGGAGTAGTCAGGAGAGATATGATTCACAGTGTTTAGCACCAACATTCAAGTCTGGAAGAATGTCAATAATGGTGTGGGATGCTTTCACTGCATTTAGCAAGTGTTATATGGTCTTGATTCCTTCTGGACAACGCACTGCTGTGGACTTCGTCGATGTTGTATGTGAGCAGGGATTATTGCCTTATTTCTACCACCACGCCAACCATGAGCATTTGACTTTAATGGTGGACAATGCACCAGTGCATACTGCTAATGTGACAAAGTCTTGGATGGAAGACAATGGATTAAAGACATTGAGTTGGCCCTCAAACTCTCCTGATCTCAACCCCATTGAAAATCTTTGGATGATTTGCAAAGACCGCGTCCAAAGCATGAACCGGCCGCAGAATAAAGTTCAAATGTGGGATACAATGAATGCAGCTTGGGAGAGTATACCAATGAAGATGTTGAGTGATTTGGTTGCAAGCATGCCCGAATGCATGAAGGTTGTTATTGATGCCAAAGGAGGTAGCACATTTTGGTAGTAGTTGTTAGTTAGTTCAATTTACATCCCATACTTATGGTAACAATTGTATATATTCAAATTTAGATGCTTCAATATGTCCACAGCTTTCTATATATGCAAAAAAATTGATCCATCATCCACTTTAGATGAAGCATTGACCATGCTTTCCCTTTGCATTTCTGTGTTTCTACCAACACTTCACAGGGGTTACCTTACTTACTAGAGGGCACTGTACATCCCTTAACCTGAACTATGTGCATTTGAACTATGCCCACTTGAACCATACGCACTTGAACTTGAGTTGCATTTGGCAACTATCCATTAATTTAGAACTTTTAATAAATTCAGCATTTGAGAGAGCAATAAATATCATTTCTACAAAGAAAGTTTGTGTTATAAGTTCCGTGCCTGTAAAACCAGTTTGCTGTTAATATTTCGTGTCTGTAAAACAATTTTGATGTAAAAGTTTTGTGCTTGTAATAAAGGTTTTGTGGCTGTACTGAAAGTTTCTTTTTTTTTTTTTTTAGGTCGAAAATGATTTTTCTGCCCAGGAAAAACCGTGCAACAGAAAACTCGCATAAGGGTGATCGTGTTGCAAGAAAAACGCCGTAACTCCCAATTGCGGGTGCATTCTACCGAGAGAGGGTTGTCATTTTCTAAAGATCCAAAACAATGAAGTGGGTTACGAACCAAAAAAATAATATAAAATTGTAAGGTCAGAAAGTTTAAACCTGATTTTAAATCTTACACTCAAATGAGTTGATAACATGGTAAGAGCACAACAACTGTTCCTTATCACTACACCGATAATGTTCATTAGTGTTATGGCACCAATAGTGTAACTACCCCTATGACCTGACTTTCACTAAATGTCAATTTGTTTACATTTAGTGTTTAATGTCTAAAAATCAGCCTAACAAAATTGCTCGTAACTTTTGCATCACGACGAATTAGAAGATGTACCGTATACTGATGGAATCTCCTTGAAAAAACACATAAGCTGGTTACCTTAGTCGATAGAATTGGTGCAAAATTGATAAAGATATGCCTCCTCAAACTTTCAACCAAAACTGAAGAAATCTGCCCCAAAATATTCGCTATAACTTATTATTTAAGACGAACTTGAAGATGGGTAAGGTGCCATTGGAAGCGTCTTTTCAAATCAGTTTAGATAGGCACCAGAAACTCTCAAATTGGACAAAATTTGCCCCCGAAATCATCATTTGAAAATCCAACCTTCCAATAATCAGCCCAACATGGAAGGTTTGCTTTTGACATGTGACGAGATTTGGGTGACTTGCAATGAAATATGGCATATGACATTGTTACATAACCAACACTAAATGTCAATATGTTAAAATGTAATAAGGGCAAAAGTTACGGAAATTGACAATTAGTGTTAAAATTGACATTTAATGTTGTTACATTAGTAGGATAGTTGACATTTAGCGTTTGAGTTCGTAATTAGTGTTGCGAACACTAATGAACATTATCAGTGTAATGTGATTAACCGGATTTCAAGATGTATGGTAAGTGGATATGCAAAAAAAAATGCTTCAAATTCCAACTCCGCCCTGTTGGGGGCTCAACAATGTTGACATGACGATGGTCATGCATCATGCCTCGTGAAAGTATACATGAGAACATGCGCATGAATATGTAAGGTAAATCAAGTGATAATAATCTTACAGTTGTTGACTTTTACAGTCAGTATGATGGTTCCCTAACTTACTGTACTTTTAAGTTTTTTCATGTAGATATTGTTGAGAGTTGAAATTACATAACATTTCAGAACCCATGTGAGAGGGGTTTTATGCTTTTGAAATTAGTGTTGAGGACTAAATGATTGAACACTTCTCTAATTTCTAATAGGCCATAGTCATTCCTATTTTTGAATGCGTACTTCCTTTAATTTTCATTTGTGTCTTTGAGTTTAGTTTAATGATTCTAAGCTTAACCCCTAAAGTCGAAAGCCCTCAAAACTGCCAAAAACCCTCAAAACTGCCCTCTTTCAATGCAAGGTGAAAAATTTTAACTTTTGACAAATTTTCGAGTATGTAACCGTAAGATCTAGTACCTAACTTGTACATGTACATGCATACCGAATCTTAGATTCAAATTCCTCTCCATTTGGGAGATCATAATGTTCAAAGTTGAAAAAAAAGATTTTTTCCTTGCTGTAGAATGGAAAACTAATGTTTTGGGGGCCAAAAAAACCAATTTTGAAAGGAAATTTGACATGAGTCTCTTCAAATTCTTGTTCCTATGTGAGTAAGGAATATGTCCATATATTTTTTACCCTCATAAGACCTATAAAACCTAAAGAAATGCTTCATTTTTCACATGGAGGTATGCTGAAATACAAATACAAATGCCCATTTTCAACAATTAAAAAGGCATGTAAAAAATTATCCGATTGAAAATCCAAACGGTGAGATCATGCTTTACTACCTCTTTTACATGTACGAAAAACAAAATTTGAAAAAAAATAAAATCTCAATTTTTGGTGAATTTTTGAAGTTACTGCGATCTAATTGATTTTGGGCAGATTTTGAGAATAATTGAGCATATACCGCAGTTCTGGGCAGATTTCAGCATGCCCTAACAGTGTTTTCAAACTTTGACCGTGAATATCTCCTAAAGTATGAGGAATTTTGAAGCATGAATGGTGTCATTTTAAAGGTCTGGGAAAACTCTACAATCTGCAACGGTAATAACTTCATACGATCTAAATTTAGTAACTGAGAGCCTGACCAGAGTCAGATCGACCACATTCTGGTCGATTTCGACTTTAGGGGTTAAATAGGAATCATTCTCTTATAAGATTTCTTAATGGAAGGTTGTTCTAGAGTTGTTTCTAGAATGTTATGTAATATGCTTCTTCTAAAATTCTAGTGGAAACCCAATAAATATGGTTAGAATGAGTCCTAAGATCTCAAAGGAGGCAGATCAATGTAACTTACTAATTTTAAGTATACTATTCAACTTAGTTTAGCCCTTGAGGTTTCATTCTCCACAAATGGGCCTTTGAGAATTTTGGTAGATTTTTAGAATATCAATTTTGAGTGTGATTTTTTGTGTGGATTTCTTATCTTTATATAACTAGATATCATTTACATCTGTCCTCTGAAGCCAAAACCTAGGTGATGCACCAATAAAGTCTTGCGTTGGGATAGGGTATCACGCTAAGATATGGTGTTGTGCCGGGACAAGGTGACACCAAAATAGATGATATTCAAAACCTAGGTGATAAACAAATATGTGATACTTGCGACTCCTTGTCTGCCACATCATTGAGAGTCCCAACACTTCCAATATTGGTAGTGGATTACATTTGTGAAGATATAATATGGTAACAACTTTTTGAATCTGTAACCTTTTTTTAGTAATTGGACATATGATGGAGGAGACGTGTTATTCAAAGTTGTTTAATATAGAAGGCAACTATTTTTTCTATTAATAATAAACTTATTTTTCACCTCAAAGATTTATTAAAGATGTGAATCATATTGTCCTCCTTGAGATCGTCAAATTTTTATTTGTTTTTAACTCATAGTTGAATTATAGACCCCTTTGTTGCAAGATTTTTTTAATGTGCTAGATACCTTGACCACATCTAATTTATGGTAGATAAGTACATATCATATGGATTGTAATGGTAAAGAGGTACAAATCTGGATAATGTAAAATTCTCGAATCACAAGGAATCAAAGCAATTTGACCTTGTCAAAGAAGGTGCACAAATTTATTTATTTTCTCTTTAATGTATGAGTTATTATTTTTAATTGATGCGGTTAAAGGTTCTAAAAGAAACATCACACATCCCTTTAATTTTCTATTATAAGGTCACAAGGCTATTGTATATCAATTACAATTTAGTTGGACTTATTTTCTTTGAACGCATTTAAAGGATTGTTTTGAAGTTTTTATTGAGACATACATTTGAGAAATCTTAAGAAGGTACTGAGGGTACAAGGTTGAAAACAATTGTAGACTTCACATCAAGGTAAAAAAAAAACGATTAAATGACAACAAACAAAACTTTTGTTTTGATTTGCACATGTTCTAGAACATCTTTGTTTACTATCAAATTGACAAAGATGAAAAGTCATCAAAATGTACAGATGTTTATTTGACATGTTGTATGCCAATGCAACATTGTGCACTTCTAAATCTTTCCCATAAGGTGTTTTCTTGCAAGATCGTATTGATTGATAGAATTGTACACCTTCCAAAATCCACACTTTTTTAATACCTATATACTTTGATTCCATTCCATCAACCGTCAATCATTGTGCAAACTTTTTCCTAAGCTTAGCTCATGGATGAAATTGAACTTTGTAAGGTTGGGTATTATTAAGATTAGGCATTTTATTTCCATCAGAATCAACTTCGCCTTCAGATGACCACGACCAATTTTGGAAAAAACTAGTCCAAAACTGTCACTGTCAAAAAGAGGTACCAAAATTACATTTTAGAGTAAAATTTTGGACTTTTATCCATAAGATCTTAGAACAGACTTCTATACAAACATGCCATATTATTTTGGTTGCAATCCACTGCTCCATTATGAGGATTATAGGGCTTGAAATGCAGGAAAATGTTTTTTTCCCCATTGCCCGACAATGTGTGAAAATGTTTGACTTGGGGTAAAATGATTGTTAACGCTAAAGTCAAGAATTTTACAGCTTCAACAAAGATAATATTCTTTATATGTATGAAAATCTTAAAGTCAATAGAAACTTCTAGCAGAAATTTTTTAGCTACTTGGAGTCTCCAAATTTGCACTTAAAATAGCATAACTTTCTATTTAAACATCCAACCTATTTCCACAAAGCTACAACTATGTTGCATCTTCATTAAAAATTTGAAAATTCATGATCAAAACTGAGACCATAGGAACCTGCTCAAAGTGGAAAATGTCCGTCCAGGGAGAAAGGTCCTTTTGGGGTTAGTGTAATTAGCACTAATCTTATAATTGAGAGAAAAGTTCTTTGGCACTATAGGATTCATGAAGAGAAAGAACTTCAACCTCGAAAGGAGGCTGGCATAATTAACCTCTAAAGGCGTGTGACAATTTCACACCAAAAACACTTCAAAACTATTGATTCTAGTGCAATGAGTGAGGAAGGAAATAAAACTTTATATTTATCCTTTTTATCATAGGATCTTTATTAAGACTTACTAAGTGACATACTCACAAAATTTCATACACTTTGACCGCTAAAATAGAAAGATTATAGTGTTTGAAGTCAAGAAAATGGTTCATTTTCTTCCCAGCGTTGAGTGGATCAACACACTTTGACTTCACTTGGTATCAAATTTTTTCACTACACAAGGTCTAAATCTTTTACCATTGTGTTAAGCATGATGTTAGTTCCCTATTCACCAATTTCTATATGTAGAGAAGGGGTGTAGCATATTCAAAACAACTATGCATAGAGTGGAGGTTCAAAAACTGCCAATTCATGATTTATTTTTTTGAGAATTTAATATATTTAAGAATGATAATCCAAACGGTCAATAAGAAGGTTTCCACCATATATTGTCATAGAGAAAATAAAAAGTGAGAGATATGAAGATCTCTAGGTTTCATGTAGAAAAGATGAAGTTTTTTTCCCCGCTTGCCCAAAATGTGTAAAAATGTTTGACTTGGGCTAAGATGATTTTTTACACTCAAGACAAGAACTTTTTTTTGACATCATCAGAAAAGGTAATATTCTCCACACGCATGAAAAATCTCAATGTCTATAGAAACTTCTAGCAAAATTTTGGAGCTGCCTGGAGTCCCCATTTCTAGCTTTGAGTGGTACTAACTTTCAAACCATGAATCCAAAAATAATAATAAAAATATCTCCATGGAGCTCTTATCAGGGACAGACTACTATAAGACTTTCAAATTTTTTTATTTTTTATTTTTTTCGAATTTTATGAACCTGCCCAAAATCCAAAACGTACGCCCCATGTACCCTTGGGCTTTTAGGGGTTAAAATCATTTCATTCCACCACTAAATCTATGCCTACACAATGTTCATGCATGCAACAATAATTGTAGCTTGAAACTTGCAACACCAGTCCACGTGGAATTGCGATGAGCAATAGCATATTACAAGATTTGGGCATTGCCAATCAGCCCAGTTCATTCTCTTCAAAAGTTGCACGCCCCATAACCAGGCCAGACAAATTGTTATTCGAGCTCCTTCTTGGATACATCATCACCATGCATGTCAATGCAACACATGAAGAAAATCGAAGCACAACATTGGAAAAGTCCAAAAAAATAAATGCACATGGTTGACAATGTGTATAATTACATGCCCCACACAATCTATGTACTTGTGGTGCACGATGGACAATGGACAGCATGTATGTATCATTTTTTACACCAACAAGCTTCATTGGATTCAACTTGAGAAATGATAACGGATCTTAATAATGATGGGTAATCGAAAGCCTAGGCTGGAGGATATCTTGTTTGAGACAATTTCACATGAGCAAACTAGGTCATAGAAGTTTATCACTTTGAAACCTATTTGTAAAATGTTGATTTAAAAAAAAAAAAACTAATAAAAATTAAAAAAATTCCCAGCTAGTATGTAAGCATCACACTCATCTCTCATATAAGTTATAATTTGCTAATTTATAACATGTGCTAACATGGATGGAGGTGCTAGTTGGGCTAAAGTTACCAAGCCCTATGTTAGGTTATAAACTGAATCCCTAAAGGACCTGGCCTTGTGCTTCACCAAAAGCACCCCAAAATTGCCATATTTGAGATGAGATAATATTAGACTTATCCAAACAATGTTTTACCATTTTCAACTCTTGGATCTTCAAGCTAACTACAGTTCATTTCTATAGTACCCTGCCGAGCTGCCAAAAGAGTCCAACTTTTTATCTTTGAAGCACTATAACTTTTCCCCTGTAAATCCAATAAAAGAAAGAAAAAATTCCCCGCAAATATAACCCGTATTCCTATTCTCACTAAAAATTTCATGAAGTTATTCTCAAAAATGGACTTTCAGGAACTTGCCCAAAACTGATTTGTCCCCCGCAAGGACAAATTGTCCTTTAGAGGTTAACCCCTAAAGGACCAAAGTCTCCTTCGGGGGGATTTCACATTTTGGGCAGGTTCCTAAAATTCGAAAAAAAATCCTTTTTTTAAAAACTTTTATTACAGATCGGCCCTAATAAGAGCTTCATGGAGGTATTTAATTTATTTTTTTTGGATTTATGGTTTGAAAGTTAGTACCACCTATTGTAAAAAATGGGGAGGATGGGCAGCTTGGGCACCCCTGGGAACCAATGAAACACAAGTGTGAAAGAGGGGCAGTAAGTAGGGGCACAAAGGGTGGAAGGAGGGTGGGGCAGCCCAAATCAAGGGGAAGAATAGTGGAAGGGAAGACCCCACAAATTCCAAGAAAAGGGATAAATAGAAATTAAAAAAAAATAGCATAAAGTGGTGCATGGCAAGGGCTGTGGCGGGGCCTGGGTACTGAAAGAGATGGCACGTGTGAAGGAAAAAAAAAAACACGCTGCCTTGCAATGGCGGGCCACCCCTGAGGAGTTGTGCGGGTCCCGCACAGGGGAGTGGGTGAATGATGTGGCCCTTCATTTCTTGAAGGGTCCCCATTTTGAAGCCCTGCCCTCACCAATAATATTTGAATAATTCAATAAATTCATTAAAATTAGAGATTTTACCCGTTTTAGAAAAAAAAATCTCTAAAATAAGTAAAAAATTAAATTCCACATTTCAACCGTACAGATTTCTAAATTTCTAAATTCATATTTAGCAAATAATTTCTCACTTCATTTGTAGTCATTTGCATTGTTTTATACCCCCTTTCACTAAAGTATTTATTTGAGCATGATGTACCCCTCGAAATGACCTCAAATTTTGCACACACTTAGCTAACATCATATTCTTTACATTGGTAATGGTTTCCAACACAATGTACTATAAAAACTAGAAGATATGCTTAGTCAAAGTGAGCTGACTTTGTCAGGCAAGAGGGAAAAAAAACTACTTCTTGCACTTCAAACACTATAATCTTCACATCCGTGCGGTGGATTGGAAATGGTAATTTTACAGGATTATTATACATGAGTCTAGTTTTAGATCTTACGGTTAAAAGTTGAGAATTCTTCTAAAAAATGTGATTATTGCGGCCATGTTTGACTATGGCAGTTTTGGACTAGTTTTGGACAGAAATTGTCAAGGAACTTTAGGGGTTAATAGGATACATGCTTAAATAGGTTAATAAAAGTGCACGTTGTAGCATTTATGCCAGTTCTCAGGAATTATTTATGGGATCTCTGTACGACAAGAAGGAGAATAGTAACGCTAGCCCTTGCTGAATAAAGAGTCTGGTGCGGGTATCCCTACTACTAAGTTAGTGCCGTATCACAAAGATAGCAATGATGCATCATACTTGAAGTGGCAATCATACCAGAGCATCAAGCAGCTCATCTACCAGAGTAATGCACCCCAGATACCATTCAAGTGTGTACTCATCACAATCATTGTCGGGAATCCCGGATCTCTCCTCCTCCTCCTTCCATTTGTTCGTAACTTCCTAGTCGATGTGTACTATGGTGCCATCCTCCTTGCACGACGGCGACGTGGCTCACACATGTAGAGTATTCTCATGACCCTACCACTAAAGATACGTCACATTACACACCTCCAAGAAACTCATTCTGCATGAAAGATGGAGGCACAACACACATCACCATTAAAATTTGTTTAAATTTGCAAAAATCACATAATCCTACGAAAGAACTATAATCAAGCCAAAATGCTTCTCGGACTTAATCTTATATTCCACCCTTGGATTGCACAAAAGAATTCCTTTCGTGAGCAAAAACCTTCACATTCCAAGAGTTGAACCATGTAATATCCCTATTGATATTTTTGTAACTTTGATGCCATTTCACAAACGACGGTGGATGAAAGTGTCCAAATTCAAAAAAAATGGTTACATACGAATGTTTTTGAAATGTCGCCAAAGTTATCAATATCTCAATCATTGATAACTTATACACACTAGAGCTTTTCTTCTTCTTTTTTACAAAGATCATGTAAGAATGATTGATTATTTGGCTTGCATGCCCAACTTTCACATGTGTAACTGCCAGGTTGCACATGCACATATCATAAGCTTCACAACAAAGTAAAACATCAAGCATCCACCCATCACATAAAAAAAAATTCATTGATATTGGTTCCTTGCCTTTGATCTCTACAAAGAAGCCCACTAACCAGAATAGTCTCAAGAGTACTTTCACACAGGAAAGCAGAAACCTTAGTAAGAAAGCGGTGAGAAAGCGCTAATGATTACTCACTACACAACATGTCACATTTCCATCCTCGTGCCCATGCCATAGTTTCGTGGGGTGCAACTTTTGTGCGCCTTCACATGGTGTGAGTCTCACAAAATGCTGACATACATGGTTGGGTTTTGAGTTTCGAGGTGGTATTTGGGTGCAAAAGATGCGTGCCATTTAGGGTGGGGTAGTTTTGCGCTCTCTTTCTCGCTCGCTCTCTCACTTGGGTTTGCGATATGTTGGTGTTTGCAGATCAAGGGTGTGTTATGTTTTCTGTGGGCGTCATGAAAAGGGTCCCTCATCTAAGCTTCCTCAGGGACTAACCCTAAGGTAAGCGATCTCTCTTTTCTTGTCAATATGTGTCTATTTGCAATGGAAGAGGTGTAGTTGTTTGGCTTAGTTAACAGCAAGCAACTTGTCACCTTGAAGTTGAGAGAACCCAGTGTTTTCTGTGCCTTGATCAGCTCTACCAAGTTCAGGATGTGTGTTTGAGTTTAATAAGCTTGTGGTGTTGGAAGTAAGAAGAGTATATTGTCTGTTCATAGGACTTAAGGTACCACTGCCCTCTTTCTAGAGTAGACACTTCACATCAGTGGAATAGAACTACTGCCCTCTTTTGAGAGTAGACATTTCTCGAAAACAATCCTTTATTATTGGGTTGGTTTTCACTTCAGATCAAGGTAATTGCAATTTCATCATTAAAAAAGTTGTGGTTCAGGTCACCTTGCTGGTGAGAAAACCCTCTGATCCATTTCTGTGCTTAGGATGTCTTTCATGGTTGGTGTTTCAGGGTTTCAACTATTAAACATGGGTCTACTCTAGGTCCCTTGGAAGCATTTCTTTCAAGCCCCAGCTAACAAGATCTTAATGAAAATTTCCAATATTTAAAGCTGATTTTTTTGTTTGGGGGGGGGGATTGTTACCAGATCTTATTAAACATTCAGGTGGACAATATGGAGAGAGGGGGCTCTTTGCCAATTGGTATTACTCAGCTCCGCGGCGTGGTGGCCATTTTGCAATGGTGGGGCTTCAATGTGCTTGTCATTATAATGAACAAGTGGATTTTTCAGGTTGGCCATTTTTTGCACTTGCTTGATGTATTTGAAAAGAATGCGTGGCTCATCATAGAGATGTATTTGTCTTTGTTAGTTACTAATGGAAGGATTGATTTGGTGTTTTTTTTTTGGGGGGGATCAGAAACTGGACTTCAAGTTTCCACTGACGGTCTCCACTGTGCACTTTGTGTGCTCCACCATTGGAGCTTACATAGCCATCAAAGTGGTGAAGGTGAAGCCTCTGATTGAGGTGAACCCGCAGGACCGGCTGCGGCGCATTCTGCCCATGTCCTTTGTGTTCTGTGTCAACATTGTGCTTGGGAATATTAGCTTGCGCTACATCCCCGTTTCCTTCATGCAAACCATCAAGTCCTTCACTCCTGCTACCACAGGTAATGTTGCTCCTTTTCCAAATGCTCTGACTTCTTTCCATTGAGCTCCCTCATAGGATACATGTAAGGTTTAGGGTTAAGGTAACGATGCATGCATTATGGGCACTTCGTGGTAAGGGTTGAATTGCACCTGTCCTTATTGTTTGGTGTTATGAAGTGCAGTGGTGTTGCAATGGCTGGTGTGGAAGAAATCATTCGACCGCCGCGTGTGGCTCTCCCTCATCCCCATTGTGGGTGGCATTGTGCTAACTTCCGTGACCGAGCTCAGCTTCAACATGGCAGGGTTCTTAGCAGCTTTCTTTGGCTGTGTGGTCACCTCCACCAAGACCATCTTGGCAGAGTCTCTCCTTCATGGATACAACTTTGACAGGTCAGTTCCCAGTCTAAAACTTGACATGCCTTTTTCAATACTCCTATAGACACTTCCTATGTGTATCAAAACACTTCCATGTTAGAACACCATTGATACCTCATATCGGCTCTAAATAGTTCTCAATCAACTTCAAGGAGAGAAAAGGCGGCTAGTATTCATCAATGGTGATCTCATGCTTATCGCTTTCTTCACTCTCACAGATAGCTAGAACTACTTTGACTTGAGGTTAGAGACCACCAAACAATTCCATTGACTGAAGGGTATGGCACCTGGCTCTTCTGTCAGTTTAGAAACTACATAGAGCAAGGAAAGAGTCACTAGTACAAAAAATAAAAAAGAGGAGATATATTAATGAAGACCTTCTGATAAAGAAAACTTTGGTATACAATCCAAGCCCATTTCTAGAAGTTCCTAGTAGTGATGCATTTGAGGTCAGGCAATGAGTATGTTTACCTTCATGGCGCACTTAGAATGTAAACAACTGATGTGTTTGTGTTGCAGCATAAACACGGTGTACTACATGGCGCCGTACGCAACCATGATTCTAGCTCTCCCAGCGCTCTTGTTGGAGGGATGGGGCGTGGCCACATGGTTCCACACCCAGTCGTCCGTGGTGGTGCCCATGCTCATCATCTTCCTCTCCGGGGTGTCCGCTTTCTGCCTCAACTTCTCCATCTTCTACGTCATCCAAACCACAACCGCCGTCACATTCAACGTCGCAGGAAACATGAAGGTAAGACTCATATTTCTAAAGTAAGGCAAAGGAACATGAGTTTTAACCTCTTTTCTCAACTAAAATCGTTCCTAAATCAGCGCTACGAGGGAAGATTCATGGTACAACATGACCTCGCTACTTCCTTCTCAAAGGTTGCTATGAATTGAGTGGAGTAACCACCAAGCCCTTCTATTGATGAGGATTCTAGTTGAGGACCACCAAACTCTTCTATTGATCCAAACTCTTGAAACTGTAGGTGACTTAAGAAAGAACTTTAATATGAATCTCAGGTGGCTAAAACTAGTGCTAACTGGAGTTGAAAGATCACCCAGCTCTTCCATCGACTGAATTGATGGAATTTAGTTGACGGACCACCAAGCTCGTCTATTGAATTAACAACTACTAAGAGTACAGAAAGAATAGTATTTTGAATAAAAAGAAGGGTATCTTATCTGAACTTTGGTTACTTTAGAAATAGTTCTATCACTTAATTCAACATAATGAACTGTCATAGAGAATTATATCACACCCTTTTCATCATATCGAAGTAATATCAAGTAACATAACGAACAATATCAAAATTATAATAGACTTCAGGTTTATCTATTGAACTTTGACCTTCAACCCGAGGGTTCTCCTGATGATACAATTGCATCATGTGCTTGGTTGTGTGTTGTTACCAGGTGGCTGTGGCGATTGTCATCTCGTGGCTCATCTTCCAGAATCCCATCTCCTTCTTCAACGCCATCGGCTGCTCTGTCACGCTCATAGGCTGCACCTTCTATGGATATGTGCGCCACAGGCTGTCACAGCAGGCAGCAACCAAGGCATCCAACAACAACAACGATGCACTTGAAACCGTGCAACTCCTCCCTTTGATCCACGAGGAGAAGCTTGACCGGGTCTAATCTATCCTCTATGCAAACCCCGTCAGGTTAAATACTAGTACTGTCATAAACGAGATGACTAGAATAATGCTAGGTTGTGTAGTACTACTATTCTTACTGAGAGCACTCACAAGCTCTTGGTTCATTCAAATTTTTGTAATTCAATTAGCACACGATCGCTCTGAGAGGCAAACAATTGGAAAAAATGAATTGATTATTTTACTCCGATATACATCCTCTACCTGTGATTAAATTCCTATCCTTTCAGTGCTAACAATGTTGAAAGGGTATTGAATCATACGAATAAATGTGTATACAATAACTATTGTTCTATCCAGGATTGCCACCAAAAGATCTACCTAAATTCTACCTAAATTCTACCTACAATTGGATTAACTCACAGTTTCCATCGGCACAACTCTCAGACTTTTCTGCTGTCCAACTACCTTCGGCCTTTGTTTCTTTCAATGTCCTCGAGCAGCGTGTTGATCTCTTCTAGCTTTTGCATCCTCTGTCTCTCACTCTCTGTTACAATCTGAAAAAACAACACACAGTTGGAAAACATATTAAATAACAAGAACTGGTGTGCTGATGTGCTACTCTGAAGTGTACTAATCTGGCATGTCCTTAAGGATGAGATATACAAGTCTTGAAACAGAGAGACAGAAACAGTTAACTGTCGGAATGTGTGAAACTCACATCCATCAATCTCCCAACGAGATCAGTTTTGACCTTGCTTTTCTCATTGTAAATTTCCAATGCTTCCTTCAACTCTCTCTCCTGCGGCCACATACAAAACTGTGCAATTAGCTACTGCAAAATTCATGACACCCACGGGTTATTACATTCTCCAGCTATTTCGGTGCATTACCTTCTTTTCACACAACTGTTTCATGGGTCTTAACTCCCTGTCCACAACTTCGATCTTCTTCCTGATGTCTGCAACCTCTTGTTTCGTGGGATCCTCTAAGCCTTCCAAGTCCTGCACAGATTTATGCAATGTAAGCTGGTAAGGAAATATACATTTTTGGTAGTAGCCTAAGTGATGAGTCCACTTCATCCAACAACAGGAACAGATCTTCTTGGTGCGCATACACAAGATTTTTTTTAATGATATATATATATATATACAAAAGAAATGAAAACTTGTAGTATAACTTTATATACGAAATGTTGAAAATAGCTGTACTTACTTTGCGCAATTGGTCAAGACTCCTCGCCTCATTCTCCACACGATTGAGCTGTGCCTGGACTTTCTCTCGCACTTGCACCTTCCGCTTCTCGATTTCTTGCTCCTTAGCATGCACTACTCAAAAACGTAGTACTTGCAGTCTTTAGTACGATCTCTACATGTATTAGTAAATTCACGCAACGATTCAATAAGATACCCCCTCTTTCTTTTATTATTGTAATCACCTCAACATACTTCACAATTAAATCAGCTCTAAGGAGAGAAGCGCAGCTTGTATTCTCATGCAAGCTCTTTCTTCACACTCAAAGACGAATAAACTAGTTCCAACTTGAGTTTAGAAACCAACAAGCTCTTCCATAGTAAACTGAACGTTAAGACCAGCAAGCTCCTCTATTGATCTAAAACTATTTAGAGTCAAGAGAAAGGTATCTTCTCGACTTTCCAAGTAAGTCTATCAAACCAACACGCACTGAGTTGTGCTTCCAATGTTCATGTTCAGCAGATATATAAAAAGAACTGAATAAAATTCGACACCTTTTCAACAGATTGTATGACACAATGACCTATCTTCAAAGCTCGTTCAATAACTAAATTGAGGAAATAGGCCAAGCGCTTCTATTGATCTAGTAACTAATTAGAATGAGGAAGAAGCAGTCTAAAGAGGAGGTATCGTCTTGAAACTTTGGATACATGACTTCCAATTAACTCTATTAAATCCGCGTTGTGCTTCGGATGTGCACATTCAACAGCAATATAAAAACCTTGATAAAACAGCACAGTTTCAACAACAGATTGGATGGCAGACTGACCAATCTTGACGGCTCTTCCATACTTAATTGAAGGATTGTACATGAAAGACCGTCAGGGACTATTTGAAGTGAAATAAGAGTAGGTAAACTAAATGAGGAGGTATCTTCTTGACTTTACAAACAATCTTATGAAATATAACACACTAAGTTGTGCTTCCAATGTGCATGATCTAATAGAACTCAACATAGATTAAACAAGTGATTGGATGGCAGACTGACCTATCTTGACAGCGGTGTCGGAGTGGTGCTTGGCGAGGTCGCCGTTGGTGGTGCCGGAGCTGAGGTGTGGAGGCATGGCATTGGCGACGGTGTTGCGCCGCTCCTCCCACACCAGCTTCTGGATCTCCGCCGCCTTCTGCCGCCGCTCGCTCTCCTCCGTCTCCTTGTGCAGCGTCTCCCGCAGGCTGCACTCCAAGCTCACCATCGTCTCCTCCGACATCATCGCCATCGCACCAAAACGAACGTGACTCCTAATGGAAAAAGAATGGAAGGAATATTAAATCTACGGCAGATGATCCCTTGCATTTCTAAAACCTTAAAACGAACTTCAGAATTCTCTTACTTAAAAAAAAAGAGACACCGCCTCTCTTGCAGTTTTCAGAAATTCATCTTCAAGTTCAAAAGAAGATGACACGTTTGTACGCATTTTCAAATCTACTGCAGATTCTGTGCATATTCCTAAACCTTCAAAGAACTACAGGACTCTTGCTTAACAAAGAATTGCTACCGCCTCTCCTCAGCGGACTCAAAACCTCTCCTGATTGCACAAGAGTAGGAGATGGAAAACATGAAAAACAGATCCCTTCCATTTCTCAAACCTTCAAAGAACTACAGAAACTGACCTTCAAGATCAGGAGAAGATGAAATGTTTGCACGCGTTTCCGAACCTACTGCAGATCCTAAACCTTAAAATTAATACAGGACTCTTGCACTAAAAGGAAAAAAAAGTAAAGACAGCGCCTCTCTCGTAATCAGAGGCTTCCAAGATCAGGAGAAGATGAAATGTTTCCAAGCCCCCTGCAAATAAAATAACCTTCCAAGAACCACAGAACCTCAAAGTATCCAAAATGTTTGCACATGGCTCAATGTAAGCGCATCCACCGTCTCGCATTAAAAACAACAGTCTCACAAGGAAAAGCAGGAGGTGAAGTCTCCTAGGGCTCACAGAAACAGACCTCTTCCAAAGCACGTAACGCTCTCAACACGTCATGTATGGATTCAAAAAAACAAGAAACCTTCCTCGATTCCGGATCCGTGATCTAAGACTCCACTCCTCGCTTCAACACACAACTTAGCATCTCATCTCCAATGCAAGCACGCGCGTGCAACTTCGGAGCTGTCTAACTAGTCGCAACTTGGATGAGCAAAAACCTTGACACACCACAAATGAGCCGGATGAAAGCTCGTTGCGACAACAAGCTTATAATAGTTGTGCAAGTGTGCCATCTCTCGCAACGTGCCATCGCTCATGAACTACTATTCATACCTTAATTTATCCGAAGAAACATGTCCACTCTGATCATGATGCAGCGATCAATGGAAATGGACTCAGACACACTTCACCTTCAACGTCAGTTGGGAACCGTATATACATGCACGTATTTCACTCTGTAGAAAACAAAAAAGTGTATTAAAGTTTAGCAAGCACCTTACACCTTCGGATTGATGATTCTTCAACTAACATCTTTCATTTGAAGGTCATTTCAATCAATTTTGAATCTTCTCATGTTCAAACACGACACCATAAATATAGAGTATTGTGACCACGAGTTGGACGGTTTGACGTTTAAGGGTTAACCCTTAAATGTCACAACGAGCTACTGGTAGCCACAACATCCTACATGTATAATGTTGTATTCGAACATGATAAGCTTGGACTTGATTGAAAATGACCTTCAAATGATAGATGTTAGTTGAAGAATCTTTAATCCAAAGGTGTAAGGTGCTTGCTAAATTTTAATACAATTTTTTTACGTTCTATATATAGTAAAATACGTGCCTGTAGATACGGTTCTCGACTGACGTTTGAGGGTTAGCCCTTTAGCGCCCAGGTCGTGTTCCTCCGAAATCAAGATATGTGTTGATTTTTTTCTTTGAAATAACTTTGATGAAAATAGAATGCCTAATTTAAGTATCCAACCTTATCAAATTGAACTCAGACCATGATTTGAACTTTGGAGAAAAGTTGCACAACATCCAACGGTTGATGGAATAGATTATAGTATTTAAAGTTTCCATATATTGGTAATGAAAATTGTGGACTTTAGAGGGTATACTACTTTATCCATCAATAGATTCTTGCGTAAACTTTTGTATTTTGAATGAAAGAGGCTCACATGTACACTAGGTCGATAGCTTCGCATGGACATATCATATGTGAAGAAAACATTTATACATGATTATTGATGAATTTTTTTACTTTTGTTTACTTGATTCTATACAAAATTGTTCCAAAAATTGAAGACCAAAATCATTTTGCATGTTCTTCAATTTGCATGGTCTTCAATTTTTGGTAGAGCATCAAACCTCCAAATCATGTTCTGATTTTTCGTAGAGCGTTCATGGAATGTGTGCGCGAATGTGAACTTCGAATTTCACAACCTTATTCCTCATGGCTTTCATGCAAATGGAGTTTTAACACCTCTAGAGTCCCATTTTGGGTCTTGTGGGCATGCAATTTAAAGGGTTAAACCATGCAATTTAAAGGAACAAAGTCCCCCGTCGATGGATGAGAGAATGTGGAGGGATGACTCTGGATGAATTTGTGGATGAGACTTGATAAAGGTTCGGGGTTTAGGGTTTAAGCCCCGGTGTTTTCTGGAGAGTGTCTGTTTGGTTTGTTGTTGCTCTTTTTTTGTTGAGTGGGAGGATTGGGGCGCTATGATGCAGCGCTCGGGCGCCCTCCTCCGGGCACTCGGAGCGAGGGGAGCGCTGTGGCGATCGGTGGCCACAGATGCGGCCGCGTCGAACGAGAAGGTCATTGCCGCCGTCGTGGTGGAGCGCCTGCCCGTCGTGCTCCCGGACATGGCTTCCGCCGTCCAAGAGTTCGAGTCCTTCGCGTACGTTCCGGAGGCCGTGTGGTGGTAGATCGTTAGTGGATGAATCGAGTTTTTTATATTCGACGTATCCGCGAGGGAGGCATTTGTAGGGTTTATGGTGGATTCATTGGTTTTTTTTTTAGTGAATTTGGTGTAAACATGTGGTTGCAGGTTCGACTGGCGGCAGCAGTTTCGGAGGGAGTTCCCTGAGGAGTTTCTGGACGCGTCCTCCAGCAGGTCTTTTCCCTGAATTTCTCAATACTTTTATGTAGAGGTTGTTTCCTTGTTGATAACCGAGGTGGATGAGTGAGCGGAATGTTGTGACATTTGTCAACAGGGAAGCTGATGAGGGAGAAGCTGACTTTGAGCCTGCTCCAACTGTGACTGAGGCTGACAAGTCCAACGATCGCAGGTAAAAACACACACATATTCTCATACATTTTGGAATAGAGGAGTGGAGTAGGAGCACAGAATTGCCTAAATTTTTTAGAAACATTATGGGAAATTTACGCATAAATGGTGAAACCTTTGTTTTAGCCTATTTTCAAGTGTCTAGAGAGCCTTTACTTATTTTAGCATTGGATGTGTAGATCTTTGGATAGAGCATTGACCCGGAGGCTCTACTTGCTCATTCGTGGAACTCCTTATGGCGGTGCCAAAGACACACCTGTGTGGCACTTCCCGGAAAAGGAGTATGCTAAAGAGGACAGTTTGCGACTGGTATTTCTCTTTGACCAATCTAAAATAACACTTGAAACCGCTCTAGGCTGAAACAGAAAGTATCAAATCTCTTCTTTTTATTGGTGTACACTCTGAGGGTTAATGAGCTATGGGAATGGACATTTTTGTCATTTTGAGGTCTTAGGGGTTAATCTTCCTCATGTTTTCTGAGGTTACCAATATGTTTGCTGTAATTGCAGTGTGCAGAGGAAGTGGTTAAACCGTTCGTGAGCAACCCAGCGGATGTGTACTTTGTAGGAAACGCTCCTTGTGGCCATCTCCAGTACAGGCTTTCTGAGCCTAATTATAAGGTGAGTTTTTCATTAGTATTATTAGAGTTTCTTAAAAAGCCACTTAAAGTTTCAAGAAGATACCCCCTCTTTAGACTACTCTTTCCTCGCTCTTATGAATAGAAGAGCTTGGTGGTCTCGAAACTCGAGTCAAAGAAGCTTCAGTCATTCTTGAGAGTGAAGAAAGACTTTGCATTAGAGTGAGTTGTAAAGTCACTTAAAGTCTCAAGAAGCTACCCCTCTTCAGACTACTCTTAATAGTTACTATTTCAATAGAAGAGCTTGGTGGTCCTATCCTTCAATTGAGAATGGAAGAGCTTGAGTCAAAGTAACCTTCCTTGAGAGTGAAGAAAGAGTTTGCACGAGAGTTACTTGTAAAGTCACCAAAATTTCAAGACGATACCCCCTCTTTTCCCTACTCTCATCCTCACTCTAAATAGGTACATTAAAGCTTTGTGTTCTTTCAATAGAAGGAAGAGCTTGGTGGCCTCTAAACCTAGTTCCAACCTTCGTTGAGAGTTAGCATGAGATCAACCCTGATGAATATTACCCGCCTTTGAGAATTTCCGAGTAAGAGATACTGTTGTGTGTGAGCAGCGCTTCTTCTTCAAGTCGCAGCTGATTGCAGGCAAGGTGCATGTGAAGGGGAAGAAGATCAAGGACTACGCTTGGGTTTCGAAAGAGGAGCTTCCTGAGTATCTGGATCCAAGTGATCTGGAATACATGAAGAAGATGTTGATAGACTAGAAACGGCAGGTTTAGATGCACACAAACTAATCACACACTAGGTCATTCATGATTGATTCCATGCTGAAGATTATTTCTTTGTTAGATCAATCGTGTGTCAGGATGCAGAGAAAATTCCCTCTGGTTTCTTAAAGAAGCATCATGTTCTGGTTTTTTTTCCCTTCGTGCTTTAGGATCTTCCAATTTGCCGCAGTGGGAGTGAGAGAGCCAGGTGGTGAGATATGTCCCTTATGGAAGGGAGACGTAGGAGGGGGCGAGGGAGTATATCAAGGGTGGATGGAGGAAGTGAAGGCATACCTTTCTCGGCCTTTTGGCTAAGATCAAGTGTAGTATCTGTTCTTATCAGTTTAATATCTGATACGAGGGACATCGTCCCTCATGATATTAATCTAATTTTTCTCGGGTGCGGGTCCATCCGGTAGCTTGCTGCCCGGACTCGTGAGCGTCGCCTTGGTCTTGCACTATTTCCTTGGCCGGCGCAGCCCTCCCCCTCCTCAATCAAACTCCAAATTGCATAAACTGGATTAACCCTTTAGCGCCCAGGTCATGTTTCTACTAAACCAAGATATGTGCTGATTTTTACCAAGGAATGTGCTGATTTTTACCAAGGAATGTGCATATATGGAGAGAGGAGATAATTATACTCTTATTTTTCAGTGATAGCCAATGGAATTACTATTTCAACCTAAGTGATTTCATATTTTTTCGATGAAAATTTATTTAGTTATGAATTTTCAAACTGTGCAGCCATGTTTAGTGGGTGACCCCCATAACCAACGACCAAAGGTAAGGGTCTTGACTAATAGTAAACCTCCACTTAGAGGTGAGTTGGTGGTAATGGGATGGAAGAGAGTTGGATATACCCCAATTTTATAGGCGTTGGCTGTGGGTTTTTGATGGTTATAGGGGGGCTTACCTTAACTTTGATGGAAATAGAATGCCTGATTTTAGTATCCAACGCTATCAGATCAAATTCAAGCCATGACCTAAACTTTGGGGAGAATTTGCACATCCAACGGTTGATGGAATAGATTATAGTGTTTAACTTCTAAAGGACCAAGTGTCAAAATTGGGCTTTTGAAAGTTTGGTCAAGTTTGTATGGTGTTAATTTCCAACATTCCTCTTTGAAATTTTTACTATAGAAAGGCATTACCAAGACCTTAGTGGGAAAACAATTTTATCCTAAATTGGACATTTGATGAAAAAGTTATAGGGTTTTGAATTTCAAAACGGGAGAGTGGGCACCTCGGGCACCTCCAATTTTTTTTGCTAGGACACTCTATTGAATGTGAGGTTTTCAATACTCGCAAGTAATATTGTTCCCTTCATATTGTGAATAAAGTTCTTGTCTTTAGTGAAAAACAAAATATTAACTCAAGTCAAACATTTTCACACATTGTCACATAGTGTTGGGCAAGGTACCAAAAAACTTCTTCTTTTCCACATAAAACCTAGATATCTTTATATTTTTCACTTTTTATTTTGTACGCAACAATATGTGGTGTAAACCTTCTTATTGACCATTCGGACTATCAATCTAAAACATATTAAGTTCACAAAAATTTAAAGTGTGAATTGGCAAATTTTGAACCTCCACTCCTTGTACAATTGTTTTGAGTATGCTACACCCGTCCTCTACCTCTAAAATTGGTGTATAAAGAACTAACATCATGCTTTACAAGATGGTAATGGATTTAGGCCTTTGTGTAGTGAAAAAACTTGACACCAAGTGAAGTCAAAGTCTGTTGATCCACTGAACGTAGGGAAGAAAATGAATCATTTGCTTAATTTCAAACACTATAATCTTTCAATCTGTGTGGTCAAAGTTTATGAAATTTTATGAATATATTACTTAATAAGTCTTACTTGAGATCCTATGGTTCGGAACTCAAAGTTTTTTTTCCTTCTTTGTTCATTGCACTAGAATCCAACAATTTTAAAGTGTTTTTGGTATAAAACTGTCATGGTACCTTGGGGGTTAAAGATACTATATGTTGGTAATGAAAATTGTGGACTTTTGAGGGTATACTACTTTATCCATTATTAGATTCTTCCAAAAACTTTTGTATTTTGAATGAAAGAGGTTCATATGTGCACTAGTTTGAGAACTTTATAGATGATTATTGATGATTTTTTTTACTTTTTGTCTATTTGATTGTATACAAAAATGTTCCAAACTTATACAAATAAAATTGGAAGCTTTGTATGCAATAAGAGAGATCAACAATCACAAAACAATGAAGAATCTAACGTGGAATGAAAGATCGATAACCACTACAGATCAAAAGTCCTAATTAACATCAAATAAACAAAAAAACATACACTAAAACAAGTAAGTGTAATATACCCTCAAGAGAATAACTAGTGAATCACAAGAGTAGTCAAACATCTTGCACTCTACAAAGAGCTAATCAACAAGTACAAGTAGTATAAGAGAATGTAGAGCCTTTATCAATAATAAACAATCACTTACAAGCAAAGGTAATCACTAAACACTCTCTAACTCACTCACAAAGTCAAGGACGTGTGCAGTGCTATACGCACACACAAAAAACTCTAAGCGGATGGAAATCATCCATGGATGAATGTTGCACGCCGCCGTACATCCATAAACCCATTCATTAGTAACAAACTAATCTATGCTAAAACTACGATATGGAGAGGCTGTTGCAAGTCATAGGGTCAGTATTTCTTAGGAATGCACTCAATCGTCACTAAATGCTTCCAAAGTAAACCGCTCCAAGTTTGTTCCCACAGAGATCTATTGTTCCTTTCCTAATTGATAGACAAAACTAACTAACAAACACTACTCCACATGTTAGCTTTCCTACTCACTCTTTGGCTCACTATCCGGATCCTTCCGGATTCCAGAGTTCTTACAATGGCTTCCAAAACTAGTTTCTGGACAGCTAGAGGGTAGTTTGATTTATCTCTGTTCCTCCTCTAAGAGTCTTCAGGACGGTTTAAACGAGTGATCGAAAGGCCATTGATCATGTTTCGTGTAAGTGGCCGGATTCCCCATTGTCTTGTAACTTAAAGTGACTAGACACCTACTACCTCGTAACTTATAGTGGCTAGACACCCACTCCTCCTAGTCCGCTAACCGGTGGACATTTGTTGAAGTCGGACCTACACTCTCACATGATTCGGATGGCCATTCGGATGCGGTCACGCAGAGGTCAATTTGGACTACAACGACATTCTCGTTGGTACTACAGTGGTTCTATTGAATGAGTTTTACAGTTTGTAAGTAAACTTTCTTCTAGACATACACATCGGACTTTTTCCCTATCGTAGGGGGAAATTCTGGCCTCAACTAGAATCCGGGTCCATATAAATATTTCGTGCCTTAGAGACTACCAAGCATACCCCTCCAGTACATCTCTTCCTCCTCTTGGCTACTTCCGATCCCTACAGAATGTCAGGCCTCTACCTAACCTCTCCTGCAGCTCTTCCGGGCAATCTTCCAATGCAAGTCCCAACCGGTTGTTCTAAGTACAACCCCTTCAACACTCAACACACAAGAACTTAAATCACCATACCCCAACCACAATGGATCCGCTTTCTCACAAGAAAAACCCTTAATCACCACAAGTTCAAGAAGAGAAAATATGATAGATGGAAAATGCTCTTCATGAGAGAAAACAAGATGATGAGTTGTCTAAAACTCATCTATTAAGTACTAATTAAATTCCCGAATCTAGAATCTACCTTATCCACGAGAAATCCGGAAAATCCTATCCTAAAAAGTCTTATCTCTAAACATCTGAAAATCCGATCTCAGATCCGAATTTCCCGCTCGTAAAGAAGTTCATGGAATTGATTAACCTAAGGTTTGGCACCCGGGTGCAATCATGAGCCCCATCGTTTAATCGCTACAAAACCTAAGTAACGAAAAATTCCTAACTTCAACCCTAACCCTAGCTATGGAGTCTTGTTGTTCCTAGTACTCCTACGCAACGGGGATTCTTCCATCGTTTCCGTCACTTTGTCGGTCCTCTCCATAGTTGGATCCGGTTCATGTCTCCTACTTCTAGAAGCTGGGATTTCCGGCTCCGGTCTGTTAGACGAGGGTGCCGCCTGGGTGGCCTTCTCTGTCGTGCCGGTCGTGGTACCCACCACACCCTTGACACTGGAGGTTTCCTCCGGAAGACCCCTGGACAATGGAAAAGTCGTCTTCCGGTGGGTGGAGGAGGGGAAAAATGAGGTATCCAGAAGACTGGGGAAGTCCCCTAGAACAGCGTTGTCGAAAGAAGGTTCTTCCCAATCTTGGCCGTCTCCGAACTGTTATGAAGGGCCTTGCTCCAAGGTCTGGGTGAAGCCACATCTGGTGTGCTAAAAGTCTCATCCGCCGGCCGCTTACCCTTGCCGGCAAATTCCCGCACCTTCTTTGATGGTTCGGCGACATCTGGGGATGAGTCGAGGTCAATTGGGGAGTTCGGCGCCATCGGTTCCTCCCGGACCACAATGTTGGCCATGTTGTTTGCTAGCAGCTACATCTACTCCCATGTCTTCTCCAATTTCTGGGCGTGGTCCATGAGAAACCTAATAACCTGCGCACGGTTCACCTAACCTTCCTTCTCCAAGCACTCGTCAAAGAAAAGGCTCCGGTTGATTGTGTCCACCGGAAAACTTAGTGCCGCCCAAACCTCCACAAGAGCTTGAACAGATGCGGTGGCCTTGTTTTCCGCCTCCTTTTGTGCTGCTTGTGCCTCCGTCATCGTGGCTTCCGCCATCGCCAAATCCTGCTGCAGCTTTGCCCGGGATTAGACTATCGGTAACTGTTGTTCCTCCATCACTAGCAACCGGGCCTCGACATGCCGGAGATCCTTCCACCGGGGCATGATCTCCAATACATCGTCAACCTTGAGCTCGTCCAAGATTTCGTAGATAAGCGCTGAGCTATCGGCGAGGTACTGGTTGATCCGCATAGTCCTCCAAGCTACGTGCCGAAGTAACTCCATGATGTCCTCCACTGGCTTCCCGTTGAGTTCTAGAGGTTTGGGGGTTCCTACCTGCTATGGTTGTGTGGAGGGGTCTGCCGCATCCGGACCTTCGGAGGTCGTGTCCATCCGAGTCGGTAGCAATCCCGTTGATGCCGGTTCCGGCTGTACCGACCTACTTCGCTTTCGAGTTGGAGGGGTTTCGGCCGGAGGCGGCTCAGCATCTTCGGTCTCCTCCTCGGAGTCGGTCTCCATCCCACCATACTTCTCGATGGTCAGAAGTTCGTCGTATTCGTCTTGCTCATCTGGCTTCAGTAGTTCGTATCCGAAGTAGAGGTGAGTCAGGTAGGCAGGAAGCGGTGACCCAACCTTCCTTGTCCGGTTGAGGCTCTTGACCAGTCTCTCCACCATGTCTTGCATTAGGGACGACCAGTCGACGGTAATCTTCCCCTGCATTGCTCCCTGGAAGACACTAGCCCACTTAAATACCAGCCGCTTGGGCTTCTCCGGATGAAAGATTGGGTTTAGAAACCCAATCACAATATGAGCCTAAGGGTCGACAAGGTCACTTGTCGTGAAGCCATCCTTAAGGTCGGCATATCGGTCGAACTCCCCTTCCACGATGTCGTCTTTCTTCTCCGCCACCTTGACGTCCCCGTCTTGGAAGCCAAACGTGCGCTTCCACTCCAACCAGGTCTTCTCCGGATGCGCTGGAGACTTCCGTCGTACTGGTTGTCCGGATCCTCGATCAGCTCCGTAACCATCCGTTTTTCCTTCGTTCCCTAGGCCACCTCCAGGAGCCGGGAACACCCCATCTTGTTGAGGAAGTGATACAATACGTGCAGGTCTTTATCGTCTGTTCGATACTCCGGCACTACCTTCACGATTGGCGGCGCTCCGGCAGTCGCGCTCTTCACCCTCCCCGGCTTCCTGGCTCGCTCTCCCCCGGCCATGGCGGTTATTCCTCCTTCCGTCCGGTCGCACCTGCACACACTGACCTCTCAAAAGCATTCGAACTACAGAAATACTACCGGATGCTGAAAAACAAACGAAAACTACAGCAGAAAACGAGGAAGAAAGAGAGAAGAACAAGAAGCGGAAACGACAATTGTGAAGGATTCTCGTATCTACCCCTTTTATAGTGGGTGCGACGTACGGTATCCCGTAACGGATCTGGCGTCGCTTCCGTAACGCCATAATGACATTTCAGCTTCCGGATATCCTCCGGAATACTCATAAGGACAACGATTTCTAACGATTCTGTTTTAACACAAAATTCTTATTTCCTATTTCTTATCTAGTTATACTAGTCTACACCGTTTGAAT
Source organism: Bryoerythrophyllum caledonicum (assembly GCA_963971425.1). NCBI lineage: Eukaryota > Viridiplantae > Streptophyta > Bryopsida > Pottiales > Pottiaceae > Bryoerythrophyllum > Bryoerythrophyllum caledonicum. The sequence goes on along the minus strand of OZ020519.1, from coordinate 26,113,519 downwards.
AACTAGTTTTAAAAAAAAATTAATCACCGGTTTTCAAAGGTTATTTCCGGAACCATGTGGGAATGGATTCCCACAGAGGCCTTGGACGCCACGTTCCGTAACAACTGTCGTGTAAAGAGAGATTGATAACCATAGGAGGTCGAGTGTCCTAACCAACAGGAAATAAACAAAAAACATACACCAAAACAAGTATACATAATACACCCTCAAGTGCCCCCCCTAGCGGATAAAGAGACCCTCCATCTAGTTAGGACCAAATACCACTAACAAGACTAAACGCCACGGTGATGTCGCTGCAACAACTGTACGCATCTAGTCGTAGATGTTGTCCGTCATCGATTCAATAAGCATATAGAGAAGTAACAAAGAGAGGGTAGGTCGGATGCAATGTGAGCCACATCTTAAATCGAAACCAAACAACCTTGGTCAATCTTCACGTTGTCTATCCCTGAATCAAAACCACAAATTCCAATTGTATGGCAACTCACCACACAGTGACAAGTTCACGAGAAATTCAAGCCATTTTATCGGGTGGAACGTGGCTCCAAGACCTCCGACAACAAGGGCAAGTCCAATCCCCGAACGGTAGTGTAGAAAGAGGTGGCGTCAAACAAGCCATATGCCAACCACGTTGGCAATAGTCACGCAACAACATGGTCAACGCCTTTCTTCTCACCACATACGAAACACGGAAGGCCGTCTAGCACAGCGGCCAGCTCTAGATGAACGGAGCCATCAATGGGTATTTGACATGAAGCACAATTCTTAGAGTGTTCCCGACACTCCCGGCCATCCTAGCCTTCCAGCAACAAGATGCGATTATGCAACACATCCTTCACGCAAAGAAAAGTGCGCTTTGCCTCGACGTCCAACGTTGTAGGCGTGTCACGCTGCAGATAAACGTAAACCCCCGCGGGAAAACGTCACAGCTGAGGTCAGTAGGCACCGCTACAAATACAAGTGTACCGTAAAGTGTCACGATGCAAAGCAGTAGATAAATTCTCCACAGCCATAGGCATGGCCCGCTTGATGAACCTTGCTCGATCTTGTAGACACTGAGCCCACACCTCTAGATTGTCCAAATCTACAACCGGAGCCAACTTCTCCCGAACACAACTCATTAAAATTGGCTTCTGCCCTTACAACAATTGATACAGACTGAAAGCTGCCAGTGAAAGCTGCCAGTTTAATTCAATCAAAACAAGATCACTATTCAATTACAATAGTGCTACAATCCTCTCATGCATAGTACTTGGCAACAAAGATATGGACACTATATTCCATACTACACTGCTGTCAACTTTGACATCCTCCCAAGGGCTGTTTTTTTAAAAAAAATTCCGTGAAATGTTTGGCACAAGATCATCACTATGATTATAAAAAGTGTGTCAAATTCCAAGGCGACATGATGAATACAAACTAGGATATTTAAAATTGTTTCTCGTAACACATATGTTGGTGGATTTTGGAAAAGATTTTATATTTTCATCTTCTGGCCTTGAATTTTTGCATACATGTTATCAACATAAAGATGATCTTATGCCAAAAATTTCATGGTCAATTAACAAAATTTTCAGACCCAGGGAGGGTGCCAAATTTGGCAATAGTGAAATGGTTTCCCTAATTGTTTCTCACAAGTGTACATGTTGTTAGATTTAGATTTGTTTCTTTTCTTTTGTAGATATTTTGGACTTGAAATTAATCACACGTATAATAAACATAGAGATGGTCTCATGACCAAAATCTCATGGGAAAAACTAAAAATTCAATTCTTTGAAGGGTGTCAAAGTTGGCAGCAGTGAAATGTTTCTCACAACTATACATGTGGGTAGATTTCAAAAGTCGTTTGATACGTAGATATTTTGGCCTTCAAATTTGGCACATGCGTGATCAACTTGTGAAAAGGTTTCACATGTGCAAAAACAAAAAATGCAATTCTTGGGAGTGTGTCAAAGTTGGCTATGAGTGAAATGTTTCTCACAAATACACATGTTGCTAGATTTTGAATTATATTTATTTGTGTGGTTCTTGTGGACTTGAAAGTTTACACACATGTAATCAACATAGGTCTCATGCTAAAAATTTCATGGGCAAAAAAATTTGTTTCAATCTTTGAGAGGATGTCAAAGTTGGCAGCTGTGAAATTTTTTCATAGCTACACATGTTGGCAGATTTTAAATATCTTTTTTGGTATTCATCTTTTGGACTTGAAATTTGGCACACATGTTGTCAACATATAAGTGATCTTGTGCCCAAAATTTCATGGTAAATCAACAAATTTTCAGCCCTCGGGAGGGTGTCAAAGTTGGCAGTAGTGTAGTGTGGAAACGTATTGTCCATATCTTTGTTGTCGGGTACTGTACTGCCATCTTCCTTTCAAGACTGTTTTGTATGGCTTTTGGACACTTTTTGAGCTTTTCAACCATCCAATTTGCTCATGAACATGTTGCAAGAATGCCAACTTAAGTTGGCATGATCGTATGACATTTTCACATGCCGCATGACGTTTTTACAAATACCGTGTTAATTATCCCAACACATCCTCTAAGTATGAAGGTACCATCTCGCAATTGCATCACACCCAAAATGATAAAAGTCCCGAGGTGGGCTTTCCCAAATCTCACACACGTTCCCATGGTTGTAATTAATATTTACAATTCTCAAAAGTTTGTACAAAGATGCAAGAAGACAAGAGGTACATGGTGATACAACTTTAATACTCATCGGACCTCCGGAAAAAAAAATTATGCCATCTTAGAGAAAAACTTCTCAAGTTCGGGCATGTCGGGCAACTTCAAAAACTTTTGCTAGAACACTCTTTTTAAAGTGAGATTTTCAATACCAGCAAGTAATACTATTTCCTTTCATATTGTCAACACCTTAAGGCAGAACGACCCAAAACCAACTAGCAACCTACTACCGCTCCCTTCTATACCCTTCCTAGATTTCAGGAAGAAAAAGTCCCCCATCATTACACTACTTACAGAATCATAAGTCACCACCTAAGTCATGTAAAACATGCTACATTTCCTCCCTAGAACCTACAAACCCCTAGATAACCAGACCTTCAGACCCCTACACACGATCCACTTCGTTCACTACACAACGAACGAATAGAGAACTTCGTATAGTACATAACGAACGAAGAGAGAACTTCGTTCAGTACATAACGAACGAAGAGAAGACTTCGTTCAGAAAATAACGAACGAAGAGAGGACTTCGTTCAGTACAAAACGAACGAAGAACTCCGTCTCTGTCGACTGCCCTTATCACAGCTCGCGAGTGGATAATACAGCCTTTCGCTATATGGCTCTTCTCCGGTGACCTTCGCATTCGCAAGCAGCTCATCACTCTCTCACCATCTCCAGTTCCCGGCGCGCGAGCGAGCTATGGCGGCAGCAGCGATGGCGCAGGCGTCTATGGTGGCCACGGCGTCTCTGGGAGCGGCCGCCTCCGTGGCGCGGACGGGGGACTGCGCGCGCGTGCAGTTCGCCGTGAGGGCGCCCGGCGGGGTGCAGCTGCGGCGGAGGGCGAGCGTGAGCGTGCGCGCGGCCGTGGCAGACGTGGAGAAGCTGGACCGCCTCGTGGCGGAGGTGGAGGCGCTCACGCTGGAGGAGT